>OX457029.1:66008566-66258566 GCA_949752745.1 Protula sp. h YS-2021 | reverse complement strand
TTACCTTGGTAACGTAAGTACAGTGCCTCGGTGCTTAGGAAAGGGGTGAAATGACAATAGTAAGCCCGTACTAATTTAAATGGCCATCCATAAGGTATCTCAGTATGTACGCAGACATTCTAGACTTCATGACCCCCCCCCCCTGCCCCTCCCCCACTATCCCCCCTCCCGACCCCTCAATGTACCAGAACCCCCTCCCCGCCCCACCCGCCCTGCGTACGTACATAGTGAACGACCCCTGAAAAATCATACTCCAAATTTTTCCTCATTTATTTGCTTTTTTTATTATTTTTTAAAATAAGTTTTTAATCCATGGTGATTGGTACTTACCACAACGACGAAAAATAAAATCAGTATAGAACTGTTTGCTATCCGGGTGAAAAAAAAAACATCCACATCAAAATATCAGAAACGTGTTCATTTTGCTTCTTCACTTGCGACGAAGTTCTTTGTCTATCCTGGCTGTTCTTCAAAATTAATCAAATAAATCGTTTTTTTTTATGAAACTGGCACAAAAAATATAATTTAATTTTAAAAAACAACTGCTGTAAAATTGTACTTCCCTAATTTTTCTTGCTGATACACAAAAATGTAATACCTAAAATGTGTACCTAAACAAAGTACTTGCCATAACATGTTCTGTATGAGAAAATACAACTATCTGATAACAGCTTATCAGTTGAGTGGACCCCTACTTGAGCCGTTAATAGATAACCTTAATTTTTGCCTATGACTTTGTGCTTCACGGCGTTCAGTTTGATCAGTGCGTCATAAAGTCAACCATGTTGTCTCTAAGTCTTGTACCAAATAAAGAGTCATCCATACAGCGCCTGTGTAAAACATTCTTATCTTTTCTTGTCAGTTGCACCCATCTCTCTCTCTCTCCTCGCACCCCTCCCCCCTCCCCCGCCCCCCCCCCCCCGGAATTCATTCATGCACACAAAATTTGGGCAGTCAACTATTGACTAGTATTGGCATACGTACATCCCTACATCTCCTCATCTTTCTCGGGACTCCCACCTGCTCCCACCTCTGCCAAGCCCCCCCCCCCCGCCCCCTCCACCCCACCACCACCACCATTGCGTGAGTAGCTTTTGGAGGGTGCCATTGTCACATAGAATTCTTGAAGTCACACAATGAGTGAGTACATTAATGTGATTGTGATCATGGTACATGTGAAATTAGTGTGGTTCGGGAATCATGGTGCCTGAAATCACTGGTTGTGGAATCAGTGTGATTGTGAAATCGATGTTGTGAAATTATTGTACTTGTGAAATCAGTGTGGTCGTGGAATCATGGTGTTGGTGAAATTATTGTGGTTGTGAAATAGTATGGTTGTGGAATCATGGTTTTTGTGAAATCATTGCGGTTGTGTCATCAGTGTGGTTGTGAAATCAGTGTGGTTGTGAAATCATGGTGCTTGTCACATCATAAAGACATAACTGAAAAACCTCAACATGTTATTGCTCAACGAAAATGAAAACCATGACAGGTGGAAATTTCAGGAGCGCAGATGTTTTCCCCCAGACTACTTTAAAAAATCCTGAAAAATTGACTTCTTACATATCCAGCGTTCCCTGATCACCCAGGGATTGGGGTACTTTGGCGTAGGGTTACCCACGACACCTTATCGTTGTCACTGTCTGGGTGGCGATTCATGACTTATGTTTTTCGGACGTCTGTAAAACGTTTATGTGGGAAATAGACGTTGTTTTGATTTCTAGTTGCAACCTATTCACAACGTTGCTTAGACGTCGGATAACCGATTTCTATTTAACGTAGATGTTGTTTCGACTTCCACGATCAACACAAATCCGACGCCGCAGCGTTTGCTGTGGGTGTCCGACATTGTAATGAACAAGCAAAAATATATGGATTAATTTAAATATATAAAATGCATCGAAATGTAGTGATATATTGTACACAACCTGAAAAGCTACCGTCACCTTATTTCATGAAAGTTTTTTTTTAAAGATTTTGGCGTTAAACAGAATTTATGGAAATTATTTTATAACTGGATTCGTTTTCCCCGCTATGAGTTACAGAACAACTGGGACAAAAGAAGAGGGGCAAAATGTCATGCTTTTTTTTCTGTTTTTTTTTTGACAATGAAGAACCATCTCCTGTGGGAAGTTTTGCCGAGAAACCATGTACATGATCTTCCATGATCTTAAAACAACGTGTAACCGATAATTAAATCGTCGGATAAATAACAAGGTGTTACATATATAACAATACTGTCCAAGGACATCGTGACAAGCCTATGCCCGGTAAAAGCAAGCCGTTCAAAGGCAAAATCTATGGAGATAGCCCCCCCCCCCCCCCAAAAAAAAAAAATAAATAAATAAATAAAAACAAGTATGTCCAAGGGCATGACCCAGCGGAGTTATCAAACAAGGAAAGAGAGAAAAACTCTGAAACGAATACTTTTAGGCCAAAAATGAAGAACTTTGTTTCTGAACGTAACTTTTTCATAATTTTAATACACAAAAACGGGTTTTCCTGGGTGGAAGCTACCCGAAAAGGGATGTTGGAGAGGTTGGGTTTTGACGATTCACATATGTACCGACATTTACACAATTTTACAAAAAAAAATTAAATTCCGCCATTTCGGCATTTTTTTTTTTTTTTCATTTGCGAAAAAAAGCAAAGTCCAGGTGGAGAAGCACCTAAGAAACTTTCGATTAAAATTTTAAATCTACTTGAAAAAGACTGAGAGAAATGAATTGTTTGACAATTCAGTTATTTACTACCATTTATTCCAGTTTTTGCCAAACTTCAAAGTGCTGCCATTTCGGCAGTTTTTGGCGATCTGCGAAAAAAAAAAATAGCCTGGTAGGAGAACCCGTGGGGAACAGTTCTGCGTAACATCTAAACGATTGGAATAAAACTGTTGGAGGAGTAGCATTTTAAAAATGGGTCAAAACGGGCACAAAAAGTGCCACCATTTTGTCAGTTTTTCTTCCAAAGTCAAAAAAGTAATAGCCAGGTGGGAAACCACTCAGGAAACATTCCTGCCTAATGTCAAAACGATTGGAGCAAAACTGTAGGAGGAGTAGCATCTTAAAGAAAATGTTTAACATACGCACAAACATTCAAGCCCCGAAAGTGATACGACGGTTAAAAAAGGATCGCGTCCCAAGCCGGAACTAAGAAGAACCAACCCGGGGAACAGGGCAAATGCTGGTGGTCCTATGTGTATATATAAATTCAATTTAAGCATCTCTGCCGATGATTGGTGGGGCGCAAAAACAAAACCATAGAAGATCATCGCATGAGACGTGATGTTGCAGAGATCATGACAAAACGACGGAGGGGGGCTGTGGTGATATCACGGCGAAAAGAAAGAATGTCCAGGGACATTGTGATCAGCCGAGATCTAGTGAATCACGTATCAGTAGGCGTGTATGGTCGCCAAACACTGGTAGTCATATTGTAAAACCCGGTTGTTGAAAATTCGTACAAAAATTTAAAGGAATCCGGTCAAAATTGTGTGAGAAGCATTTTGAAAATTGTTACTAAAACGTTTAAAATGTAGCCAATTGTTGGCGGATCGCCAGAAAAGTCACTTTTCAAAGGGGACCGCCTAGTGAAAATGTGCGCAAAATTTGAACGCAATCCGATTAAAATTGTGGGAGACAAAGCATTTTGAAAACTGGCTAATAATTTTTTTTAAAAGCCCCCCCCCCCCCCTACCCCCCCCCCCCATTTAGTCAGTTTTTGGTGGATCGCCTAGTGAACATAATGCAAAATTTAAAGACAGTTTGATCCAAACTGTGAAAGAAGCTTTTTTGAAAATTGGCTACCTAAAAATTAAAAAAATATCGCCAAAAAGATTTTTAGAGAAGAAACCTGGTGAACATTTATGCAAAATTAAAAGAATTGTGGAAGAAGCATTTTTGAAACGTAATAAACAAAAAGTTATAAATACCTCCACCCCCAATTTGGCCAATTTTTGGCGGATCGACAAAACGAAATCAAGAATGTGCCACATAGTGAGCATATATGAAAAATGTGAAGGCAATCTGATTAAAATTGTGGAAGAAGCTCTTTGAAAATCGGTTACAGAAAAATGACCCGCCCTCCACCCATTTGGCAAATTTTTGGTAGATCGCCAAAAATAGCCTTATAAGAGATGACATGCTAGTGATCATTTATGCAAAATTTGAAGACAATCCGATCAAAGCTGTGGAAGAGAAAAAACCTATGGAAAATTGCTTATGCGAAAATTTTAAAATGCCCTCCATTTAATCTTTTTTTTTTTTTTTTTTTTTTTTTGGCGGTTCGACAAAAAAGTAAATTTTAAAGACAAGCATTTAGTGAACAATTGCTCAACATTCTAAAGAACTCAAATCAAATTTGTGAAAAAGCATGATGCTTTTTCACAAATTTGATTTGAGTTCTTTAGAATGTTGAAAATTGGTTACCAAATATTTGAACTGCCTCCTCTTTAACTAATTTTTGGAGGGGAGCAAAAAACTACCTTTTCAAAAACGGACAGCCATGAACATTTATGCAAAATTTGAAGACAATCCGATTCGAAATGTTAGGGGTATAACCTTTGTCAAATTGGCTACCAAAAAATTTTAATAAATGCTCCCTATTTGGCCAACTTTTGGTGGATCGTCAAAAATTTCAACCCAGTAAACAACAAACTTTGAAAGGAATACGATCCAGACCGTGGGAGCAGAAGCATTTTGAAAACTGGATCTCAAAAAATTCAGAAATGCCCCTATTTCGACAATTTTTGACGGATCGTCAAAAACTGTAATTTTTCAAGAGCGTGCCTTCTGGGGAACAATCGTACAAAATTGTAAAGAACTCTTATCCAAATTGTGGGAGAAAAACATTTTGAAAATCAGCAACCAAAAAAATTTAAATGGCCCTCATTTGACCAGTTTTTGGCGGATTGCCAAAAAAAAGGAAATTTTCAAAACAGGCCTAGGTGGAGAACATTCGTACATAATTTAAACAGATTCCGAGAAAAACTGAGGGAGAAGAAGCACTTTAAGTAAAAATTTACATACATACATACGAAAGCACGAGCATACAGACGACGGATACTTATCTATTGATGTGATAAAAAAGGGAATTTGATGCATTATTCACTCAGCATTGATAACCCGATGTTACAATAAAGACACAGAAACAATATCATCTGAGTACACGTTCTTTATCTACCTAAAATGGTGCTTTTATTCAAATAGCCATGTAATACGTTACATAAAATGAATAATAACTACTAGGTCAAGGCAAGACTGTGCACACCCAAAACCGTACGCGTATGAATATGGAGAACTACATTCTATCGAGACGAAGGCAAAAAAAACTAAAATGCATGCTTGGGAGATGACAGGTTGTTGTAGAGAGGGGCGGGGGAGAGCCGGGCTCAGGAGGGGGGGCGGGGGTGTGGGGGGTGTGGGGAGCTACAAAGTGCCGTCCGTATAACCATGTATCCTCACATAACCCCACCCCCACTGGACTCCCCCCCACCTCCCCCACCCCCACCCAATGTGTAACTTTCTACCTGTTACAGCTGACCTCCTGCAATCAGGAATTTCACGAAATCCCAAGGAACTTCATGTAACACCTGGAAAATTCCAAACTTCAGTGTTTGACCGCCATCAAAGGAAGAACTACGCACATAGAGACTGTCTCAGGCTATAAACTAGGGATTTTCACACTAACTGTTTCAATCACAGAATCACACGGCCGGAAGCCAACGCTGCCAATGCAACAATTTTATCAGATTGTAAAAAAAAAACAAAAACTGATACCCAAAAAAAATAAAAAAACAAAAAAAAAAACAAACAAAATAACGTGCACAGGTAGAACCATTAACGGGCACGACCAGGGGTTACTGTGTGACAAAAGAACGCACGGCCAGGGGTTACTGTGTGACATACAAACGCACGACCAGGGGTTACTGTCTGACAGGAGAACGCATGACCAAGGGTTACTTTGTGACAGGAGAACGCATGACCAGGGGTTACTGTGTGACAGGAGAACGCATGACAAGGGGTTACTGTGTGACAGAAGAACGCGCGACCAGAGGCTACTGTGTGACAGGAGAACGAACGACCAGGGGTTACTGTGTGACAGAAGAACGCACTACCAGGGGTTACTGTGTGACAGAAGAACGCACTACCAGGGGTTACTGTGTGACAGAAGAACGCACTACCAGGGGTTACTGTGTGACAGAAGAGCGCATGATACGCGTTACTGTGTAACAGAAGAACGCACGAACAGATACTACTGTGTGACGGGAGAACGCACGACCAGGAATTACTGTGTGACAGGAGAACGCACGACCAGGGGTTACTGTGTGACAGAAGAACGTATGACCAGGGGTTACTGCGTGACAGAAGAACGTATGACCAGGGGTTACTGTGTGACAGAAGAACGCATGACCAGGGATTACATTGTGACAGCAGAACGAACGACCAGGGGTTACATGGTGACAGCAGAACGAACGACCAGGGGTTACTGTGTGACAGAAGAGCGAATGACACGGGTTACTGTGTGACAGAAGAACGCACGACCAGGGGCTACTGTGTGACAAAAGAACGCATGACCAGGGGTTACTGTGTGACCGAAGAATGTACGATCTGGGGCTGCTGTGTGACAGAAGAACGCACGACCAGGGGCTGGTGTGTGGCAGAAGAACGCACGACCAGAGGCTACTGTGTGACAGAAGAGCGCATGATACGCGTTACTGTGTAACAGAAGAACGCACGAACAGATACTACTGTGTGACAGGAGAACGCACGACCAGAGGCTACTGTGTGACAGAAGAACGCACGACCAGAGGCTACTGTGTGACAGGAGAACGCACGACCAGGGGTTACTGTGTGACAGAAGAACACAAGACTAGGGATTACTGTGCAACCGGAGAACGCACGACCAGGGGTTACTGTATGAAAGGAGAACGCACGACCAGAGGTTACTCTGTAACAGGAGAACGCATGACTAGGGATTACTGTGTGACAGAAGAACGCTCGACCAGAGGCTACTGTGTGACAGAAGAGCGCATGACACGGGTTACTGTGTGACAGAAGAACGCACGAACATATGCTACTGTGTGACAGGAGAACGCACGACCAGGGGTTACTGTGTGACAGAAGAACGCAAGACTAGGGGCTGCTGTGTGACAGAAGAAGTACGACCAGGGATTACTGTGTGACAGGAGAACGCACGACCAGGGGTTACTGTGTGACAGAAGAACGCAAGACTAGGGGCTACTGTGTGACAGAAGAACACAAGACCAGGGGCTGCTGTGTGACAGAAGAACACAAGACCAGGGGCTACTGTGTGACAGAAGAACACAAGACCAGGGGCTACTGTGTGACAGGAGAACGCATGACCAGGGGCTACTGTGTGACAGAAGAACGCATGACCAGGGGCTACTGTGTGACAGAAGAACGCATGACCAGGGATTACTGTGTGACAGAAGAGCGCATGACCAGGGATTACTGTGTGACAGAAGAGCGCATGACCAGGGATTACTGTGTGACAGAAGAGCGCATGACCAGGGATTACTGTGTGACAGAAGAACGCATGACCAGGGGTTACTGTGTAACCGGAGAACGCACGACCAGAGGTTACTGTGTGACAGAAGAGCGCATGACACGGGTTACTGTGTGACAAAAGAACGCACGACCGGGGGTTACTGTGTGACAGGAGAACGCCATGTTCATTGAGATTAGCTACCAATATGAAGTCTTCTGATGACTGACTACTGTGACTACTGTGACTACCATGACTACGACAGTCACACTGCTTTATACAAAATATATATCTAACACAAAAATTACAGTCATGAGGTATTTTTATGGGTAAAACAAAACAACATCAAAACAAAACGGGTGCATCTTGGAAATAACACACAGTCTCTGATTCCACCGGTATACTTTTTCTTTTTCTTTTTTTTTTGTTTGTTTGTTTGTTTGTTAGGAAATATCCCCTTTTTTTTTTTACTTTTGCTTTATAAAAATTTCATCTTTCATGGGAAAAGTAGTCCATCATGCAAGAAAAGTAGTCCATAATGAAAGAAAAGTAGCACATCATTCAAGAAAAGTAGTCCATCATGAAAGATTGTTTCTTTACTTTCGAGCATGTTTAAGAATCCCAAAGAAAAAAAAATAGTCCCCTGACCCTATTACTAACTCATCACTCGAGCACTAGTGTATTTATTTAAATATGACTCTGTAATGACATACTTAGGAATAAAAAAAAAAAAACTTTTTCTAAAATTAGTCCCCCACAGAACTAACTCATCATCTCGAGTACTAGGGCATTCATTTTAATGTTTCCCTCGAGCGACATGCTGAGAAATCGCTCCGCGGCTATAGCACTGACAGTCCGTAGGGCAGGCAGGCGGAGGAGTATCCGGGCGTAGCGGTGTGGTTCGGCCCGGTGCGTGCGCGTCGTGTACTTCCGGAAACAGTCGAGGATCTTGTTCTGCAGGGAGATGACTGACTGGCGATCCTTCACCCCTACTGCGTCTTCAAAGTAAAACAAAATGAAAAATATCATGGGAGAAAATTCCATGGGTTTCCACGATTGTGCGCAACACGAGATCTCTGACCCCAATCCTCCCTCCCCTCCGACACCCCGCCTCACATTGTCTCGGTGAAGGGGCCACTTAGTTTCGTGTATCAATAAAACAAGATTGTCCATGGATAATGCACCGGCTCACGAATGCTGATGTCAAGATTTATGACATATAAGTATAACCTGTAACCAAAATTTAAGGACAGTAAGGCTATGTACCTGGCGTCAGCCATGATTTTTATACAAAATGGTTCCGCCAATTTTCTGCGAATCGACAGATAACAAAAAGGAATAGCCTCTCCCTATCTTCCCTCTCTCTCTCTCTCTCTCTCTCTCTCTCTCTCTCTCTCTCTCTCTCTCTCTCTCTCTCTCTCTCCCTCTTTCTCTCCCTCTCTCTCTCTTTTATTACCTTTTTTTGTTTTAATCAAAGAAAAAACCTGTTTTAATTGAAATCCTAACCAGTGTAACCTTACAATGAATCTCTCTTCTACCGGTAAAATTTGGATTGAACAGGGAGAAGTAAGAAGCAAGGGAAGGGGAGGGGGTGGCTAGAGGAGTGGGGGGGGGGGGGGGGGGAGGTCAGGTAGTAAGACATCATACCTGGATAGGTCAGGACGATGGCGTTGATGATACAGAATTCTACATGATCCAGTGGAATCTCCTTCAATTTGCTGATGAATTCTATGGAGCAGTTGAGGAGGTCGGAACCCCAGCCCATATTGGCGGTGTTCTCCGGAGACAGCACGAGCCCGTGCGCAAACTTGACAGCCCCGTCACAGTCCAGCGATCTGTGCGTCATATAGACACGTCACATATACACCCAATACGTCACTGACCCGTACGTCACAACACACACGTCATACAACCAATCCGTCACAGTTTGGTCACACACATACGTCATATATACAACCATACCCTCACAGATCAGTCCCTTATACCCCATATACATACGTCATAAGTATATCCAAACGGTCAGTCCAATCCAGTGCCAGTGCATTCCCCACCATCCCCTCCCCTACCATCATTTCCCCCACCATCCCCTCCCCTACCATCCCCTCCCCACCGACACATGCACAAGCACAAATACACAACAGCTATCATGTCGTATAAATCAGATAAGCATCCCCGTACCCCCCTAACGACCTCTCCACCCCCTTCCCCCCGGCAGATACACAAGCACAAAGACACAACATACCTGTATGACAGCCTGAGCACATTGAGCTCCATAAACGATCCTTTGAGTAACGCCATTTGGTCCTCTATGAGCAGGTCTGAAAAACCTACAACAGCACGGTCATAACCAGTACAAGTCATAGTCAGAGCACGTCATTGTCGGAACACATCATAGCCAGAACACGTCACAGTAAGAAGACGTCACAGCCAGCACACGTCTTAGTCAGAATACCGTCCTACTCAGAACACGTCATAGTCAGAGCACGTCATAGCTAGAGCGCTTCATAGTCAGAACACGTCACAGTCATAACACGTCATAGTCAGTGCACGTCATAGTCAGAGCACGTCATAGTCAGAACAAGTTATGGTGTACACACGTCATAGACAGAGCATGTCATAGTCAGAGAACGTCATAGTCAGAATACGTCATAGTCAGAGCATGTCATAGCTAGAGCACGTCATAGTCAGAACACGACACAGTCATAACGCGTCATACTCAGAACACGTCATAGTCAGAACACGTCATAGCTACAGCACACGTCATAGTCAGAACACGCCACAGCTAGAACACGTCATGGTCAGAACACGTCACAGTCAGAACACGTCATAGTCAGAGCACGTCATAGCTAGAGCGCGTCATAGTCAGAACACGTCATAGTCAGAACACGTCACAGCTAGAACACGTCATGGTCAGAACACGTCACAGTCAGAACACGTCATAGTCAGAGCACGTCATAGCTAGAGCGCGTCATAGTCAGAACACGTCATAGTCATAACACGTCATAGTCAGTGCACGTCATAGTCAGAGCACGTCATAGTCAGAACAAGTTATGGTGTGCACACGTCATAGACAGAGCACGTCATAGTCAGAGAACGTCATAGTCAGAATACGTCATAGTCAGAGCATGTCATAGCTAGAGCACGTCATAGTCAGAACACGACACAGTCATAACGCGTCATACTTAGAACACGTCATAGTCAAAGCACGTCATAGTCAGAACACGTCATAGCTACAGCACACGTCACAGTCAGAACACGCCACAGCTAGAACACGTCATGGTCAGAACACGTCATAGTCAGAATACGTCATAGTCAGAACACGTCACAGCTAGAACACGTCATGGTCAGAACACGTCATAGTCAGAACACGTCATAGTCAGAGAACGTCACAGTCGGAACACATAGCCAGAACACGTCACAGCTAGAACACGTCATAGTCAGAACATGCCATAGCCAGAACACGTCGTAGCCAGAACACGTCATAGACAGACCACGTCATAGTCAGACCACGTCATAATCAGAGCACGTCATAGTCAGAACACGTCACAGTCAGACCACGTCATAGTCAGAGCACGTCATAGTCAGAACACGTCATAGTCAGAATACGTCATAGCCAGAACACGTCATAGTCTGCACACGTCATAGACAGAACACGTCACAGCTAGAACACGTCATAGTCAGAACACGTCATATCCACAACACATCAAAGCTAGAACTCTTCACTGTAAGCTTGAACGTAATCTTTCTCTGCTTCGCGTTTTTATAGACTTATTTTGCATTCATATGAAGAAAAAAGTTCGCTTTCCTTCATACACGTAACAATCAGTATAAGTTAAATCCACATAACCACCATCTACTCCATCCCAACTCGCTTTTCTTCCACCCTAACCCCCCCCCCCCCCCCCCCCCCAACGGTCCTGACGGTTTTAGGAGTTCGATCATACCGGGCACTTTGCGGGCCCACTCAATGATGAGGCGTAGTTAGATGTAGCCGTACTGCGTCAGGTCATTGATATCCACCACCCCCTCCCCCCCCCACCCGCCTCCCACGCGCCCCCCCCCCCCACCCCCACACCTGCCCCTGACGGTTTTACGAGTTCGATCATACCGGGCACTTTGCGGGCCCACTCAATGATGAGGCGTAGTTCCATGTAGCCGTACTGCATCAGATCATTGATGTCCACATCCACCGCCCGACCTTCGCTGTCTTTTGAGATATCTGAAAAACATCAAAATATCAAAAATTTCATAGAGGTGCAAAAATTGGGACCAGTTGGGAAAAAAAGTTCTAACAATCCATACCTAGACGGCTTTGTTTATACTTAGTAGCACGAGTAATCGCGCATGGGCTGTATAATTTGAATAATGAATCAATACACATAAACGACCTGAGCCTTCGGCACTTGGGATCAGATCTGGCTTTGCCTCTATGAACGCCTGGATCATCTGGTCATCGTAGGCGTCCACGACGACCGAATTCAAGATGGAGGACATGATGACGGAGTCGTCGTCCACACGCATCTTCTTGTTCTTCTGTTTGCCGCCAGGTGTCCGGTCGTCGCGCACCGCTGTAACACACGACTAGCGATATCAGGCACCGCTGTAACACACGACTAGCGATATCAGGCACCGCTGTAACCCATGACTAGCGATATCAGGCACGTTGTAACCCACGACTAGCGATATCAGGCACCGCTGTAACCCATGACTAGCGATATCAGGCACGTTGTAACACACGACTAGCGATATCAGGCACCGCTGTTACACACGACTAGCGATATCAGGCACCGCTGTAACACACGACTAGCGATATCAGGCACCGCTGTAACCCACGACTAGCGATATCAGGCACCGCTGTAACACACGACTAGCGATATCAGGCACCGCTGTAACACACGACTAGCGATATCAGGCACCGCTGTAACACACGACTAGCGATATCAGGCAGGGCTGTAACACACGACTAGCAATATCAGGCAGGGCTGTAACACACGAATGTGTTTTAGGGCGGGGGAGGGGAGAAGGGGTGGGGGTGGGAGGTTACGAGAAAAAAGGCCACAAAGGAACAAGTTTTAAATCATAAAATTCTTCAAGGATGAAGTCACACTCAAGGTCACCACCTTACCTTGTCGAGCTCATCAACTTACCATCTCGAGGTCACCATATTACCCTCACGAGGTCCCTATCTTACCCTCTTCAGGTCACCATATGACCCTCTCGATCTGACCCCCTCGAGCTCACAATCATACCCTCTCGGGGTCACCATCTTACCCTCTCGAGGTCACAATCTTACCCCCTCGGGGTCACCACCTTACCCTATCGAGGTCACCATCTGACCCCCTCGCGGTCACCATCTTACCCTCTCTCTTCATCCCGGCTTCAAGGCACTTGCGGAAGCGACAATACTGACAGTTGTTTCTCGTCGCACGGTTGATGACGCACTGCTGATTTTCTTTGCACATGTAGTTTAGATTTTTCTGGACGGAACGCTTGAAGAATCCTTTACAGCCTTCACAGCTGAAAACCACAAGCATCGCAGTGTTGCTCTCCATAAGCAGGGGTGGCATTTTTCCCCGGAAAAAACCTTTTTGCCAACACAGTGAAAAAAACAAAACAAAAAAAAATGGCAATATGAAACAAAAATGGCAGAAATGGAACAAATGGAAAATATTGAAATTTACCCGAACTATCAATTGCCATAATAATTCAGTATAATAACAGACACTCAGATATTGAATAACAGGTTGATAATTAAAGTGATATTTGGGCAACTGGGGCGGTATTCACGGCAATTATATGACACGTGACCAAAGAAATGCTCGGGCAAGTCAGTGTTGGTTGTTATTATTATTATTATTATTATTATTATTATTATTATTATTATTATTATTATTATTATTATTATTATTATTGTGAGTCTTTTGTAACGCCCTTTTATAAATCACAAAGCGCTATAACTGCAATGAAAATACTAAGTTAAAGCTATAACTAAAATAAGCTTCGTAAAAGTCATTTACCTAATAAATTTTAAATATTATAACGTTTCTTGAAGAGATGAGTTATCAGAGCTCTTTTAAAGAACGCCAGAGTGTTCTGACACTATGCCAGTAGGGAGATTGTTCCCACAACACAGGCGCGGCATGACTAAAGCAGCGATCCCCGTCACGGGTCCTACTCTTTGGTTTGCACAGACTATTTCTCAGAAAGGATCGAAGAGATCTTGTCGGGTTATAAGATCGGAGTAAATCGGAGATGTACTTTGGTGCTTCACCGCGTAGAGCCTTCCACGTCAAAGTTGATACTATGAACTGTATTCTGTCCTCGACCTTTAACCAATTTAAAGATATTAGGAGATCAGTAACACCTTCAGCGAGAGATCTCCTAAGTATCAATCTGGCAGCGGTAAACATGACGCGCTGAAGTCGATCGATCAAGTTCTTAGGCACCCCTATACGGAGCAATCAGTTCTGGATAATACAAGCGACTGCACAATGGACTTGGTTTGTTCCACATTTGCCTGATGCTTCTTGTCAATTTTATATGGAAATGGCAAGTCTTGCAAATTTGTGTTACTTGCATAGCCGGGTGTGTATCCAGTGTTGCAACTAAACTTTTCACCGAGCTAGAAGCTTCAGTTGCACGTGCAGGGAGATCGAGGGTAGATATTTTTACCTTATGGCTATTTACGGTGCTGAATAGGACTGCAAACTCAGTTTTGCTTGGATTCGATTTGCAGCCTGTTACGGAATGTCCAGTCTTGAATTTGCATGACGTAATCCGCCATTTCTCCCACCGCGAGATATTGTGCATCACTTGATTCAAGGCACATTGACTTATCGAGTCAGGTATCATTTGCGTAGTAGTGATATAACAATATCAATTGTCGCAGCAGTTCTCCTACAGGCTGTGTATAATCTGAGTAGACACGTGGACCAAGTACTGAACCTTGGGGAACACAACAGTCCAGACCCAGGGTGTCTGATTCTTCACCCGCAATTACAAAACAGATGGACCCATCCCCCAGGTATGAACCAAACCAGCTGAGCCCGCGGTTGTCCGTTATTTTAAAGGTATGCTTGAACTATATGCAGTAGCACCCGGTGATCCACGGTATCAAATGCAGCCGACATATCCAGGTTTGGGACTAATACGGCTGTGTTTGGCTTATCCAATGCGGGAAGTATAGCGTCGGGTAATGCGATCATGGCAGTTTCCGTACTGTGAAACCTTTTGTATGCGAATTGTAATTCTTCGTTTTGGTTGTTAACAGCTAGATCATTGGAGAGCTCTTTACCGATGGCTTTTTCAATAATCTTACTAAGGTAACTCAGACTGGAAATGGGGCTCTGATTTTTAGGCTCCCAAGCAAGGCTAAGTTTTTTTTTCAATTCAGGTCTGATTGTTGCATTTTTCAAGTATCAGGGAACAAGTAAGTATTTGTGAAACACACGCAGGCCCCAACCGCCCCCCAAATTCATAAGGGTATAAAGCGATGACGGACAGACGGACGGCTCGACCGACGGACAGACAGAGACGGACGGACACCCCAAACCTATAGGCCCCAATCCGAAGGGTTGGGGCCTAAAAAACCCTGTGCCAGGGATAAATTCAAAATCCCACAAATTCGAGTGGATAACTCCGAGCTACCCCTGAGCAACAGATCCGTGGGTATTGGGTCTAAATTGCATGACTTGGGTGGTGAGGACTTTATGATATCTTCTATATCTTTCGTCGACCTCGAAAATTTGCTAAGAGGGACACCTTTAATTCGATATCGAATTTCTGATATCACTACTGATATCACTATTGATATCACTACTGAACGTGGTTCGTATATTGGTCGTATACTGGTCACACTTTTGGAATCGGATTAATAGAAAACCTTTTGTGACAAATTAACTGAGTGAAGACTCGAAAGTTTTCCTTTAAATAAAAAAATATTAAAAAAAAACAATAGAAAAAAAAACAAAAACAAACAAAAAAAAACAAAGGACAGAGGACCAACACCTATTTTACACACCACAATCTGTTTCTTAAGTACAGACTCACCTGAAGACAGAATAGTGATAGCCTGTACCCTTATCGCTGCAGATCATACAAAGTGGTGTTTCCGGTGGTAATTCTATTTCTACCTGTGGCGGCTGGAAACAAAAGACGACAGAGTCAATACGTAAGCACGGGGAAGAGTGGGGGGATGGGGGAGGGGGAGGGTAGGGGGGTCTAGTTTCCGGAAGGGGTGGGACTAGACTCTAGGATTGAGTGTACGTTAATTATATAGTACAGAGTGGGGGGTCTAGATTCTAGGGCTAAGTGTATGCTCATTACATAATACGGAGGGGGGGGGGGGCGAGGACTGGGTCGGGTCTAGATCTAGGGCTGAGTGTACGCTAATTACATAGTACGGGATGGGGGTCTAGATTCCAGGGTTGAGTGTGTGCTAATAACAAAGTAGCGGTGGGGGGGGGGAGGGAGGCGAGGAGTAAACATGTGGAAATTTCCCCTCAAGACACTTCAACGAATGGCTCATTTGTCTTCGGGGAAAGCAATAAAATAAATTATTAATTTCTAGATTTATTTTACACTATGTTAATGTTGACAAGTTAGAAGCAACTGACATTACACACCCACCCTTTTTCACAAAACATGGTAATTTTTTCTGTAAATTTATAAGCGAAGGCTGAAGCACGTTATTCGACACTGATTTTGTTTTTTTTTTTTTTTACCTTCAAAGGCTCAGCACGTTTTGGGCATATGGCGCCCATATTGTCGTTTCCGTTTCACACCCGTTAGCACCAATCATAATGCACATCATTATGGGCTATAATGTGCATCCATAATCGAACCAAACTATAACTCGACCAGTGCCCGATGACTTATCAATATGTATATTCCTTTTTCATCCAGAAATATTAATACGTAATGTCTCGAAAATACATTTTTTATCAGCAAATTTGAAACTAGAGCAGCAAGTGCACAGAAACATAACAGTACAGGCTTAGATCACATATTTTCATTCAATACCTATTTAAATGATTCCCCCCCCCCCCCCCCCCCCACTAGACCCATCTTTCCACAATAACCATTATCCAGTTTTCTTTTTCGTGAAATAAAATATTGATTTCTGCAAACATAATCATAATTCATTGTCAAATAAAAAAGTGCTCACTAAAACATTTTACTGTACGTCTTGTTTATCAGGGTCCGGTTGGTGGTCGATCTGAACAGGTTTTACTGTACGTGTTTTTTTTCTCTTTTTTTTCAGGTCTGGAAGGTGGCCACTAAAGGCATCTAACTTTACCAGATAATAATGCCAGACTATTAGCATATGCTCACCACATTACGCGAGACACTGGCGCTTGCCTCTGCCGCCGCCACTACCAACTCGCCACCCTCGCTCGTCACCACATAACCACCATCGGCCACATGAGTGGCGTACGTGGCTGGCGGCTGGCTGTCCGGGTGGGAGTACGGTAACTGCTGGCTGACAACCCCCTCCCCGTCTTCCTGAACCACCTGGGCGTCGCTCCCTTCTGCTGTAACATTCAAAAGTAATCGCCATTACAATGACTAGGTTGTGCGTTTTTAAATTTTGAAAAAAAAAAAATAAGTTATATATTTGAAGAAAAGCTATTTTGGCAATTTTCAATATCTATTTTACCCGAATGTGCAATTGAAAAAAGTCAGCAGAATAATTCTGGAAACATCCTGGATGACACGTGCAGTTATGCAGACAAAATTACACTAAATTATATCAAGTTTTACCAAATTTCAAAACACTGCGATTTTGACAAATTTTCATGAATTCGAACAAAAATACGACGTTGCAAACTTTCAATATGTGCTCTATTCGTGTATGGAATTTCAAAACAAACTTACAGGTTCGGATACATAGAGCCTGGACATGACATTCCATTGCGCGAACAAAACTGCATGAATGCTAATTTTTACCAAATTTTAAAATAACTGTCATTTTACCAATTTTTCATGAATCGGAAAAACACACCTTCAATGTGTGATCTATCCGTAAACAAGTTTCCAAAACAATCTGACCTAAACTTTCGGAGATATAGCCCGAACATGCACGAGGACGGACGGACAAACTGATAACTATATCCCTACGAGGGGGGAAGAATAACACGTGACGAAAATTACCTGAGAAATCCGACACAACCGGTGCAAAAAGAACGTCACGGCCAGCTTCCTCCGCCCGCTGGATCACGTGGGGTTTGACGTCATCCACCACGGACTCCTGCACCTGCTCTATCTGGCCACTTTCTGCCATTTAATGCTGGAAAAAGTTTTTAAAACTTAAAAAAAAAAAACAACAACAACAAAAAATGAAAGTAAAAAAATAAAAAAATAAATAAAATTAAGAATATTTAATTCAAACACTGTTTCTCGAACATTGTTTTGCTGATTATCGCACCAACTGAAAACGCAAACTGCACAACTTTTAAAGAATAACTGGAAGTGTGTCGAACATCTTTTTCGCGCTATTTTTTTGCCTTGACAGTGATTCGACCTTCTGTCCTTGCTTCTTCTCTGAACCTACTCGGCCATCGACCACCACATTTTGTGGTATGATAGCACTTGGTGTGAAGTTATGTGCTTTATTTTGTTTTGTTTTTTTTTTTTGTTTTTTTTTTTTTGTTTTTTTTTTTGTTTTTTGTTTATCTGTTACGCGGATGTAACAGATCGTTTTCCAATGTTTCCATTGTGTGACTATAACGTTGTTCCTAAAAATAGGATTCGCTATGTATATAAGCGGGATATTGGCGAGGAAAACAGAAATGCTTTTTGAGTGAGCTTGGTCTGTTATTCTGAATTGTGGAGATGTTAACGTTGCATATGACAAATATTTGTAACACGCATGAAACTGCATTATGTTTTTAACAAAATAAACTATTCAAAGTTCAGTTAACAAGTCTAACAGAAAAAAATGTTCTCGTGGTTATGGCGCTTTATCTATGGCTATTGTAAAGAAGAATCCGCAACCATTTCATTATTTATTACAGAGCTGTCAATTTTCGTTTCCCCACAAAAACATTAAAACAGCAACCGTAAAACCACTCTTTACTCAAGTTTGGGAGTTTCGCCGACGTCGCAGATAATGCGCCTGAACATTTCTCGGTGTGCTTTCAATTTAAGGTAAAGACTGCTAGTTCCTACCTGAAACGTGCGCCGAAAGATCTGAAATATGAGATCAACGGATATTTCTATTACAGGAACTGTGACTCCTTCTGTCCTAGGAAGATGGAAAGGATCTGCTGGGACTAATTATTCTGGTCAGTTTTGTGAATTTTTCTCTTGAACAACGCGACACTTTCAATATTTACAGCGATGTGCCATATTATTACAAACAAATATGGCGTCCATAACGCACCTATATATTTGTATGGACGATATATGGTTTGCATTCGAACATGATGAAACTCAGATGGTCACTGTGACGATATATAGATTATTACGTAATTTCGAACGCATCGTGACGTAATTTTGTTATTTTTGTAAATAGAACATCATTTTTATTGCCTGTTTTAGTGCTATGGGGAAATCAAAAGATTTAACAACACAGATTAAAGAAATAATCATTAGGAAATACTTCGACGGTGAAAAAGGCTAAAAAATTGCTAAAGATTTAAAATTAAATAGGTGCTCAGTGTATGCAGTGTTAAAAAGATTTAAACAAAGAGGAAATACAGAAAGTAAGAAAAGAACTGGAAGGAAGGAAAAACTTGATCTCAGAGGTGAAAGAAAATTATTAAGGCTGGTGAAAACAAACAGATCGCTACCAGTAAGAGTAATTGCAAGTGAATTTAACCAAAGGAGTCACCGTCGTTTATCTACACGAACAATTCAGAGATATTTACACAAAAATAGGTATCACAGAAGAGTTGTTAGGAAGAACATTCGAATTACAGACTTGAATAGAAAAAGGCGTTTATCCTGGGCCAGGGGAAAACGATACTGGACAGTCCACGGACAGTTGAGAAAAGTGATATTCTCTGATGCATGTAAAGTAGTTATTGGTGAAAATAACAGAGTTTATATTTGGAGAAAGCCTGGTTAAGAATGGATGCCGTCCTGTTTGGGCGAAGGCTTCAAAGCAAGGATGAGTATCCTGATTTGGGGGTGTATTTTTTGGCACGGTGGCGGTACTCTTGCCATTGTTAATGGTATTTGTGAAACACAAGCAGGCCCCAACCGCCCCCCAAATTCAGAGGGGTATAAAGCGATGACGGACAGACGGACGGACACCCCAAACCTATAGGCCCCAATCCGAAGGGTTGGGGCCTAATTACTGACAAAAACCTTTGGCCTGTCGTTGCTCGGCATTTCCCAGAAAATAACTTTATTTTTCAGGACGACAACGCACCAGTTCATCGCGCAAGATCAGTTCAAAATTATAAACACGAAAACGCTATACCCGGAATTCTTTGGCCTGCTCGATCTCCTGATGCCAATATTATTGAAAACTGTTGGTTATATGTGAAAAATAGGTTAAGTAAGCGACTGAACCTCATAAAAAATTAGACCTGGAAGCTGAAGTTCGCGATCAGGGCTGGTAAAAATTTCGAAATTTTTAAAAATTTCATGAAATTTGAAATTTTTGAAATATTTCAGAAATATTGAAATTTTTGAAATCTTTCAAAGCACTTTAAAAAAACCACACATTTCCAAGCTGTGCGTAATATCTGTTCGTTCAATTTAACAAATACCACCGTCAATCATGCATACACAGATAAAATGTCTGAATCTGATACCGGTTAAACGCATAAATCGGTTGACTGCATAAAATTATGTATTTTTAACCTTATAATTGCATACCGCTTTATCGTAAAACCGGATGAAGGCAAAGCTTTTTCTCGTTCAAATGGGAAACACCGCTTAACTGCAGAATTAGGAGTGACTATTCAAACATTGCTAAACTTGAAGCAAACTCACTCACAGGCGTGAGTTGCTCCCTGTTTGTTTAGCTTACATATTGTATGCTATATTTCTGACCTATTGTGTACATATCCGACCTCTTTCCCCTGTGCCGTTAACAGTGAGCACCCTTTCAGCAATTAATATAAACCCTTCTGCCTCTCTCCCCACCCCTTAGAAACACCCGCTCAGATACCCGGAGTAGGTGTGTCAACGGTGGTTTAGGCCAGCAACTGCTAGCTTTGTTACTCGAAAGTGTGCAGGATTGCTGTGGCTGCATTGTTTACTGGTAGAGCTATGACAACGCAGCGTGTTAACTGACAACTTAAAGTGAATTTCCATTGATAGGTATCAGTCAGTATGTGGTATTCTTGATGTACAGTTTATTTCTTATTTAAAAATTTCATAACATGTGAAATTTTTGAAATTTTTACAGTGAAATATTTCATGAAATATTTCAAGAAAGATTTTATTCGAAATATTTCATACCAGCCCTGTTCGCGATGTATGGCAACGAATTCCATTAGCGCTTATTAAAAGTTTGTACAACTCTTTGCCGAGGCGAATGTTGAAGATTATAACAGCAAAGGGTTTTACCACCAAGTACTGAGGTAAGATTTCATGAACAATGATTTTTGAATTTAAAACGTGCGTTTCAACGTTATTGCGAACGTCCCCGCAATGTTTGTTTATAATATTATGGCACACCGCTGTAGGTTATAATATGCCAATTCAAACTTTGGGTGTTTCGAATAAACTGCGATGGAACCCGATAAAAAATGAAAATTTATAGAAAAATATAGGAGAAATATCGCAAAAAAAGCTCATACTTGGAACATAAAAGAAATTAAAAATATTTGTAAAAACTTTAAATAAATTTTTACGAGTCGCATAGCATACTTGT
Source organism: Protula sp. h YS-2021 (assembly GCA_949752745.1). NCBI lineage: Eukaryota > Metazoa > Annelida > Polychaeta > Sabellida > Serpulidae > Protula > Protula sp. h YS-2021. The sequence goes on along the minus strand of OX457029.1, from coordinate 66,237,229 downwards.
AGTTAAAAACTCGACTGCTCTTTGGTGCAAGAGAAATTTTACATCTAGGCGAAGTCTCTCTGTCATTTTTTTTTTTTTTTTTTTTCATATTTTACCCTGTCATTTTTATTCGAAACGCAGAATTTTTGCGCATTTTTATTGGGAACGCTCAGTGTGATTTGGCTTACACGATGATACACACTTTCACAAGTATAGAGTGCTGAGAATATTCAGTAGTAAAATGAAGTAAAGTAGATTTCAGTCTATCTGGGTCAAATTTTCCAATCTACGACCCTTCCCAATTTTCAGTATGGAACTTATAACGAGTAAACGGGACTACGAGTAGTGGGGAGGTTTCTCACAGTGCAAACGCAGACAGACAGTTTTTCACCTCTTGGATTTTTGGAATTTTACCTTAATTCACCCTATAATTTGCTACGTGTATCAGAATCCAACGAATACAGCAAGTAAGTGGCAGCTGAAACGTTTTTGTTTACAAAATTGTTGTTGCATGCTTTTCACTTACCCTTATTTTTCAGTAAATAACCGGAAGCATCTTCAACGTATCAGGGTTGGGTGTCTCACAGGCAGAAAGGTATTTCTCCCCTCCCCATGGGAGAAATAGGGGAAAAAACCCGGGATTTAGAGTTTCTCCCGGGGAGAAATGTTTCTCTCGGGGATAAATGGAGGAGAAACAGGGTAGAAACCTCGGGCATAAAAATTCTTTCAACGTTTATTTGCATTTTAATCCAAATTATTTAATAATAAACCTCATTTGATCCTCGAAGCATACTGTTAGCAGAAAACTAGCTTGGCGGCTTTATCATTGCCTAATCGGTTCACACTTTCGAGTATATGGCGCTTACTTACATCCTTAATCTCTAAGGCGTAGCACGGACAGTAACTGACAGATAAGCATGTCATTACTTTGACACAGACTGACAGAGACTTATTTCTCCCCTGGGATAAAAACCCGGTTTTTACCCAGGGTAAAAACCCTAATGGGAGAAACCTGCCAACCCTGCAATGTTTAATAATTTGGTTGTTCTTTTCTGCTTTTTATTATTTCCGCTCAAAGAGTGGGTATGTAGTTCACTTTATGAAGTTGTGAAATAAAACATAGTACTGATAGACGTAAATCATCTTCTACATTCTATAATCTCTTAACTGTTATTTATTTAACGGTTACTTATTGCGTTTTATAAAAGGAATAAGGACATTATTAGTTCGAACATTCTTGCAAAGAAATTACTGTCCAAAAACCCCAAAGAATTTTGGTATGAAATCAAAAAGCTTTCTTCTAGCAATATAATGTTCACGAATAACCTAACTGAAATAAAAGGGAAAGAAAATGTTGTTAAATTATGATATGAAATTATGGGTAAAAATGATTGGCAGATACAGGTGGATTTGAAGAGCCGTCTTGCATTTCCGCAGGAAGTATGTACAACAAATCTCAGGCCCGATATCATTACGTGGTCCTGCAGCACGAAAGAGATCGTGTTAATTGAAATGACAGTACCGTTGGAAAGCTGGGCAGAGGAAGCAAACGAAAGGAAGCGCACCAAACATGAAGAGCTGAGGAAAGACTGTGAAGAAAGCGGCTTTAAAGCGTGGTACCTACCAGTAGAGATAGGATGCAGCGGTTTCGTATGCAGATCGGTGTGGTCTATGTGCAAGGTTTTAGGTCTGCAAGGGAGGGAGAAGAAAGACCTGAGGCGCGAGTGTGAAGATCAGGCTGAGCGAACGTCCAATTGGTTGTGGCTGAAGCGTAATGATAAGACATGGGCAGAAAAACACTAAAGATATAGCCAAGGAAGTAAATGGCGGTGAAGACCAGAAGAGAGCTGCTTTGTAAACAGCGCGACGGGGTAGCTAACTTTTGCGACCCCGCCATGCTGGTCAGTCAGTTGATTCGAGGGGCGAAACTGTGAGAGGCATGGTTCAACTCTGATGATTGGGACGCAAAGCACTGCAGTGGCCTCAACAGAGGGTTCTACTTCCAGCACTGTGCATACAACATGAAATTTGGATACGAACCAGTGACAGTCAGGAAAGATGGATTGATAACCTGGAAAGATAGGAAACAGTCGGAGAGACGAATGAAGTTCCGGAAAGACGGATAAAGCAACATGACTGGGCCAGTACCCCACCATGTGAAGAAAGAATTGCTAAAACACGACAAAAAGAGAAGTATCCCCAAGTTGACCCGAGAGGGGGGAAGAATGAATCAACTGTTAGGACGGATGGCACGGAGACGAACAAGGAACAGATCAATAGGCCAGTGTTAAGTTATGTTTACATCTGTTGGGTACATAGTCTCGCTTCCGCTTGTAAATAAAGATGTCGCGTATCGTCAAAGTCTGGAGTTCTTTCCTTGAAATGCCGTAGTACACAAAAATTGGCGACGAGTAAATTGCGTTTTTATGTTCATCCTACTCCTATGTTGATGTGGTGATGGTGATGATCTGTTGTCGTTTCCATTAACGTCGAATTCTGATCTGCGAGTGTTGACCATGGCTACTTTGATTGGGCGGCTGGAACCTTTTGATGAGACCGAGGGTAGCTGGGAGTTGTACAAAGAGTGTGTGGAACAGTATTTCATCGCCAACGATGTTGCAGACGAGAAGAAGGTTGCGGTTACACTAAGTTTGATTGGTGGTAAGACCTAAGCACTTCTTCAGAGCCTTTGTTCCCCAGACAAGCCATCTACCAGGACGTTTGACCAACTCCAAGCCTTGCTGCAGGAGCATCTTAGTCCAAAGCCTAATATCATTGCAAAAAGATATAGATTTTACATGAGGCAGCAACATACTGTTGAGTCCGTTACCGACTGTATCGGGGTGCTGCAGAAGTTATCAGAACATTGCGAATTCGGCGATCGTTTGACAGAACATCTACGCGACCAGCTAGTGTGTGGTATAAGTGAGAATACTCTGAAGAGGTTACTGTCAGACAAGAATTTGAACTTCAAGAAAGCCAAGGAACTAGCGATTGCAATGGAGATGGCGGCAAAAGATGAGATCCAAGGAACGACAACCAGTGTGAATCGAATGCAACAGAAGACAGGAGGTCAGTGTTTCCGCTGCGGCAGAATAGGATACGGCCCTGATGAATGTAGGTTTAAAAAGGAAAATGCCATAAGTGCGGAAGAAAAAAGGTCACATCAAACGCAAGATGCATGGTGATGAAACAAAGCAAGCTGTCTGCAGATGGTAAAAGTTCAAAGAAGCCTACACGCAAGGGTAAGAAGAAAGTTTTCAAGGTTGAAGAAAATGAATTGACCACGGAAGATGAAGAAGAAAGCGAAAACGGCAGTACTTCCGGTGAAGAACTTGGGTTTAGTGAAGTTATTTATGGCGTAAACACCAGCAGGACAAGTAGAGGTCACGCCATTACTGTTTGCCCGAAGTTGAACGGAACAGCTGTCAAAATGGAGCTAGATACAGGCTCGGCGCTTTCGATCATGTCCAAAGGTGATTGTAAGAAATACCTTGGCAAAGTTCCTCTAAGAAAAACCAACGTGATGCTGCGAACCTACACTGGTGAGCATGTAAAACCAGAAGGTTATGTCAATGTGAAGGTCCAGTATGAAGGGCAAGAGCAGCGACTAAGGTTGTATATTCTGCAGAGAGGAGGTCCACCTTTGTTTGGAAGAGATTGGTTACGTCAAATTAAGCTGGATTGGCGAGAGGTCAAGTCCCTGAAAAGGTCAGTCAAAACAAGAAGTTGGACCAGATTTTGAAAGATTATTCCGAGTATTTCGAAGGCGATCTAGGTACACTCAAGGGAATAACGGCAAAACTGTACCTGAAGTCGGACGCAGTCCCCGTTGCAAGCCGCGACAAGTTCCGCTTGTTTTAAGAGAACGAGTGGACAGAGAACTGGACAACATGGTGAAGAAAGGTATCACCAGTTGAATGGAGTGATTGGGCAGCTCCAATTGTCCCTATCCCGAAGCAAGATGGATCAGTTCAAATTTGCGGAGATTTCAAGGTTACAGTGAATCCACAACTACATGTCGACTCCTATCCCCTTCCCACAATAGAAAACATGTTATCCAAATTGGCAGGGGGAGAGAAATTTTCCAAAATTGATTTACGAACGGCATATCTACAAATGGTGGTAGAAGAAAAATACCGGAAATATTTAACATTCAACACGCAGAAAGGGTTATTTCAATTTAATCGTTTGGCTTACGGCATTTCTCCAGCAGCTTCCATTTGACAACGGGCGATAGAACAAGTTTTGAAAGGAATCAAAAAACGTAGAGTGCATTTTAGACGATATGATCATAACAGGAACTGATGATGACAGCCATTTGCAGACTCTACAAGAAGTTTTCGACCGGCTGAAAAAGCATGTTTTGAAAGTCAATCCGAAGAAATGCGAATTTTTCCGAGATTCCATCGAGTTCTGCGCACATAAAGTTGACACACATGGTATACACAAGACCGCCTCGAAGGTCCAGGCTGTTTCCGATGCGCCAGCACCGAACAATGTATCCGAATTACGAAGCTGGGTAGCCCTCGTCAATTATTACACCGTTTTCTGCCTAATCTCTCGACAGTTCTCCATCCACTGCATCAGCTACTTCACAAAGTACAGAAATGGACTTGATCAACAGCGTGTGAGGAAACTTTTCAGAAAACCAAGCAACTCATAACATCAGATATAGTTTTGGCTCACTACGACCCTAAATTACCACTGCTTTTACACTGCGATGCTTCGGCCAAAGGAATTTCCGGTGTTATTTCTCATGTTTATCCTGATGGTAGTGAAAGGCCTATCAGTTTTGCGTCTAGAACCCTTTCAAAGGCAGAATCTAACTACTCCCAAATTGATAAAGAAGCATTGAGCATTGTTTGGAGTATGAAGAAATTCCACATCTATTTATTTGCCAGAAAATCCACCTTAGTTACAGATTGCAAGGTATTATTTTCTATATTCAATCCAAAGACAGGCATTCCGACAACAAAAGCTGTCTGAATGCAACGATACGCCATATTTCTTTCCGGCTATAATTACGACATATAGTATCGAAAGACGAGCGACCATGCAAATGCAGATGGTTTAAGTACACTTCCGTCCAAGAATAAACACAGTTCTGAAGAGAAAGTCATTTTCTACGCATCTCTACCAGACAACTTTCCAGTATCCTTCAAGCAACTAGCCAAAGAAACCAGAAAAGATCAAATTCTCTCCAAAATAGTAGAGTTCACGAAGTCCGGATAGCCAGGTACAGTAGACAAAAATTTGGAGCCATACAAATCTCATGAAACATAATTTTCGACCTCTCAAGACTGTCTACTACTAGGAAACAGAATCGTGGTTCCCGGAAAAAATTTCAGAGAACATTTTTAGAACTGCATAGTGCCCATCCCAGAATGGCAAAAATGAAGAAACTTGCAAGACCATAGGTTTGGTGGCCCAACAGTGACAAAGACATTGAAACGCAGGTTAAAATGTGTACAGCTTATCAAGAAACAGGCAAATCTCCAGTGAAAGCTACGATTCATCCATGGGAATGACCAAATCAACCCTGGAAGCGAATTCATATTGATTTCGCAGGCCCCTTCCAAGGTCACGTGTTTCTCATTATTTTAGACGCCCATTCATGATGGCCAGAAATACGAATTATGGAAAATATCACAGCCCAAGAGACGATCAAAACATTGCAAGAACTGTTCAGCGCGTGTGGTATATGTGACGTCATTTGCAGTGACAACGGAGCTACATTTCACTCTGATGCCTTCCAGAAATTTCTAAAGATGCACGGTATTATCCACAAAACTACAAGCGTTTATAAATCTTCGACCAATGGCCTCGCAGAAAGAATGGTCCAAAGACTCAAGTCCAGTCTTAAGGCAATGAAGCACAAAAATTCTACAATGCACGAAAAAGTAGCCAAGTTCCTCCTGATGTATCGCTCGACCAAAAAACGCTACAAAAAACGAGACCCCTGCATTACTCTTTTTGGAACGTGAAATCAAGACTAGACTCGATCTGGCGAAACCCAACCTCCAAGACATAGTTTACCAAAAAGTAAACACTAAAGATAAGCTCTCCCGAAAATCTTTTTCTGTCGGAGAAGAAGTACTAGTCAGGGACTATAGACAGAAACACGAAAAGTGGATATTTGCCACGATTTCCAGAAAAATTGGGACTTTAATGTATGAAGTTTCTGTCGACAACACAATCTGGCGACGTTATGTCGATCAAATTCTTAGTTCCCAACCTCCTATCGAAGAACGAAAATCGGTTATGAGCGACAATACCATCATACCAAAGGTTTACAGCCCGACACCGAATGATGATCGAGTTCGGATTCCCATTTCTGAAGTGACATCTAGCGACAATAGTGTACCCGGATCCACGAAAACTGAAAAGACTGTTATTTCTAACCAAAAGACTGTAAAAGTAAAAGTGCCTGAGTTTTCCAAAGACATTTCAATACCTGCATTGTCTTCACCCCCAAGACTGATTATTCGAGCACCGTTATAAAAATATCGCGTTCAGATCGATCTGTGAAAGTTCCCAAGACATACGGTTTTGATGAGTAGTGTGAATCTTGTACCTTTAGCTATATCTCTGTGTATATAATTTATTGATTTAATTTAACTTAATTATTTATTGATCAGATATCTGTGATTCTTGTTTACAGGAAAAAAAAACAGTCAGTCAACAGTAAAGTTACACTAAAGTTTGAGAGTGCTGGTCAAGTGCATTTTTGTTGCGGGTCAAGCTAATTTCATTGCAGCTGCTGAATTTTACTAATGGTAAAGTAAAAAAAGTTGATTTCTAAGAATGCTGTTCTGTTTATTTTAATTTAACTTAATAATAAGCTTATAGTAACGGGTTTAAATCATAAGAAGTAGCACTTGTCTTATAAGAATGGTTATAAGTGGCTAAACACCACTATAGCACACTAGGGTCTTACATAGACACTCCTGAAGGACGTTTTGTTTTGAGTATGTGAACTTCCATTTTATTGCGGAAGTAGCGAAAGGATCCGAACGATAATAAAAAAGAAGAACAAGTTTCATTAATTTGAGTAAGTTATTCGATTTACAACTTTTCTGAGCATATATTGTTTTTATAGATGTTGTTTTGAATTTTTTATTAAGGTTTCAAGATTAAAGTCGATTGCTGGTAGCAGATCAGGTACTAAGTACAGTGATATCGTAGTTTACACCCAAGACAGAAGTCTTTGATTAGAGGGTGAGCGACCGTGTTAAGTTATGTTTACATCTGTTGGGTATATAGTCTCACTTCCGCTTGTAAATAAAGATGTCGCGTATCGTCAAAGTTTGGAGTTCTTTCCTTGAAATGCCGTAGTACATTACAGCCAGCAGTGTGTCAGTGTGGGAAAACCTGCAAAATCGAAAGAGGGTTACGAATCCACCAAGCGAAAATGAAATGTCAAGAACGGCCCCAGCAACGCACAGCAATTAATGCTGGTGAGTCGGAGGAGATACAAAGCCAGGAAGCTAACCACTGCGCTTCGAATCTCCAGGCTGAGGTACAGAATGACAGTAGAAGAAGAAAGAAAATCAAGTGGCCAAAGGGCACCGAAATTAAGAAATAACAATAGCTGGGCGAAGATTTAGCGGGTATATTACAGAATGCCATGAAAGATGACGTCGAAACGAAGATAAAGACCTTTACCAGCATCGTATATACGGTGTGCAGCGAAAGATTTGGGGTGTTCGAGGCAGGCTCAAAAAGCCGAAGGCAACATCCACCGAACAGGTGAAACAGGAAGAAGACAGCGTTAAGGAAGCAGCTGAAGGCCTTGTCATCCAGATGGAAGAAAGCACAAGATCGAGAAGAGAAAGATGCAATCGAGCTGCTACGTGACGACCTCCGCAAGGACCTCAAGTCCATAGCCAACGCAGAACGCCTACTGAGAAACAAACTCAAGCAGCGCAGAGATAAGGAACAGTTCTCCGCAAACCCATTTCAGTACGCATCGATCCGGTTGGGGAAACTGAGAGGCGGGACACTAACAGCCTCCAAGGCCGGAGTTCAGGAACACCTCCGGAAGGTTCACAGTGACGCCAACAGGAACGAACCACTGGCTGTGTTTCCGAACCTAGCCAGACCACAGCCACCGACAGAGGCATTCGATGACAGCGAGCTGAGGCTTTGGGAAGTTCAACAAGTGGTTGAAAAAGCAAGAGCAAAATCGGGCCTGGTCCGAGTGGTATAACATACCAACTCTGCAACTCTGCAAGCAGTGTCCAAAACTCACTCGGCTTCTGCACAAACAGTTGAACACGGTTTGGAGGAAGGGAATAGTTCCGCAAAACTGGACGAAGGCTGAGGGCTGCTTTGTACCCAAAGAAGCACGTTCTAAGGGAATCCACCAATTCCGCACAATATCTCTGTTGGACATCGAGGGCAAGATATTCTTCTCCATCATAGCCAAGCGGTTTAGGAAGTACATGACAGCCAACCAATACATTGAAACATCCGTACAGAAAGGAGGCGTCGAGGGGTTCGCAGGATGTTGGGAGCACAACAGCCTAATTACTCAGTTACTACAAGAAGCCAGACAGCACAAAACTGACCTAACACTGATTTGGCTCGATCTACCAAACGCTTACGGCTCTGTTCGGCACGCATTAATAAAAGAGGCAATTAATCAGTACGCTATACCTGAGAAGCTGCGATGGATTATCACGAGATACCCAGACAGACTCAAGATCCGGTTTACAGTTAACGGCTAGACAACAAAGTGGCAAAACCTAGGAGTTGGTATCATTACCGGCTGCACAATATCTGTCATCCTGTTCCTATCGACGATGAACCTGCTGATCAAGACGTCCAAAGCGGAAGCCAGAGGGCCTATATTGCAAAACGGAGTGAGACAGCAGCCCATAAAGACACTTATGGACAATTTAACCATCTGCACGCACAAACCACAAGCAGGCAGATGGGTCCTTTCAAAATTAGAAGAGCTAGTCATACGGGCAGATATGTCATTCAAGGCCAAGAAGTGTCGGAGCTTAGTGGTCAGGAAAGGTGCAATAGACAAGAGGAACTATTTCCATTTGCAAGGCGTGAGAATACCGACAATCAGCGAAGAGCCCGTGAAATGCCTTGGAAAGTGGTATGACGGTACGTTGCGAGATACCGAGAATGCGAGAAAGGTTGTTTAGAAACTCCAAGACCACCTGAATCGTATGAAACGGCAAGCATACCTCGGAGATACAAGGCGTGGTGCTTCCAATTAGGCATAGTCCTCATTTATACTGGCCATTGTTGATATATTCCCATCAGTAAAGTACAAGAAATGGAATGAATGGCTCGCAAATACCTACGAAGATGTCTCGGAGTTCCACCAAGTTTTTCCTCTGTCGGACTCTACAGCAATAGCAGTTGTGTACAGTTCCCACTAAAAGTTGAAAAGTTTAAGGTTGGGAAAGTGCGAGGACAGCTACAGCTGCAGCACTCGCGGGATGATCTAGTATCGAAGGAAGGCACGACCATTCGCATTAGCAGAAAGTGGTCAGTACAGAAGAGTATACAAGAGACGGAGAGTATCATAAGATTCCGAGAATTGGTTGGAACAGTGCGACAGGGAAGGCGAGGATTAGAGGAAACAAGTAAACCCAGGTGGAAGGAAGCCGATACAAGAGGAAGAAGAAAGATGCTGACAGACGAAATCCGAGCAAGAGAGGAGGAGGTGAGGAGACACCATAAAGAACGAACCTATGCGTTTCATTCCTGCTGAGGACCGTGTACGATCTGCTTCCATCTCCGATAAACCTGAAGCTCTGGAAGGTGACAGATGATGACAAGTGCGCACTGTGCAGAGAAAGAGCATCTATGGAACACATTTTTACTAGCTGCAAAGTGGCCCTATCCCAGGTATGATACCGGTATAGACATGATACTGTACTGAGGGAAATAGCTGCCGTTATGGACAGAGCCATCAATGCACAAAACAAGACGAGGCCGTCAGCTCTGCGGCTCATTAAGCTTGTGAAAGCAGGAGAGGAGAAGTAGCATGCCAGCAAGTGTCAGTCGGGAGTGTTAGCCACGGCAAATGATTGGCAGATACGAGGGGATTTGAAGAACCGTCTTGTACAACATATCTCAGGCCCGATATCATTACATGGTCCTGCAGCTGCAGCTGCAGCTGAGGAAGGACTGTGAAAAAAACGGCTATAAAGCGTGGTGTCTACCAGTAGAGATGTGCAAGGTTTTAGGTCTGCAAGGGAGGGAGAGGAAAGACCTGAGGCGCGAGTGTGAAGATCAGGCTGAGTGAACGTCCAATTGGTTGTGGCTGAAGCTTAATGATAAGACATGGGCAGAGAAATACTAAAGATATACCCAAGGAAGTAAATGGCGGTCAAGACCAGAAGCTTTGTAACACAGCGCGAAGGAGTAGCTAACCGTTGAGGCCCCACCATGCCGGTCAGCCAGTTGATTCGAGGGGCGAAACTGTGAGAGGCATGGTTCAACTCTGATGATTGGGAAGCAAAGCACTGCAATGACCTCAACAGAGGGTTCTACACCCAGCACTGTGCATACAACAACTGGGAAGACCACTATTGCAAAATCTAAAAGTTTCAATATTAATAGGTACAGTAAAATAGATAATTTGAAATACATATATTGTGAAAATGTTATAGATGCTATTGATTCGCGAAGTTCAGGAAAATCTGTTGACAGATATGGAATCTCCAGATATGGAACACCTTCAAAATGCTGATAGGAAACTAACTGTTATGATATCTATGTGTTTGAATGCCATGTTAATACACGGGTATTTCCTTGATAAGTTTAGGTGTTCTGTAATAACAAAAAAAAAATTAAAAATAAAAATAGTGATTGTTGTGATATCGTAAACGATGGACCAATCATGATTTCTACTGCTGTATCGAAAGTGTTTGAAAAATGTATTCTCAATATTGTTAGACTTTCTTTCAACCAAACCAAAAACCTTGGTACAGATTTATGCAATTTGATATTCATAGAAACTGTGCGTTCATATAATACGCAGGATTCAAGTGTTTATGTGTGTTTTTAGATGCTAGCAAGCCATGTGATCGCGTTAAAAAGATAAACTGTTCAAAACGCCAGAACAACGCCTGATTCCACAATGCATTCTACGTATCTTGTACTATTTCTATTATAATCAAACAATGATTGTCAAATGATGTAATGTGTTTTCAGGAAGTTTCAAAGTAAATAATGTAAAAACGGGGCAGGATTCTGTCACCCTTCTTATTTGACATTTATATAAACTGTATCAGCGAAATCCTCAACAAAGAAAATATAGGATGTCTGTTTGGCAGTTATTTGATCAATCAGTTGATTTACGGTGTTGATATTGTTTAATAGCACCATTCCAAAACAGATTAAGAAGGCTGGTAAACATCTGTCATGGTATGGGAAAACAGCTTGATATTTTATTCAATGAAAACAAAACAAAGTGTATGATATTCCGTACCAAATAGACAAAGCATATATGTGCAATTCTATAACAATGAACGGCAAGCCATTACAACATTGTAATAAAATTATATCACAAATGAAACACTCGAAGACGGCGAAGATATAAAAAGCGAATGAGAGCAATATGCGCACCGGCAATATGTTGAAAAATAAATTCTTACATTGTACACTGGAAGTGAAAATTAACTTGTTCAAAACTTACATATCGAACTTCTATACATCCCAGTTATAGTGTTGTTACAGCAAAAACGTAATGAAAAATTTTAAAGTTGGTTACAATAATGTATTTCGCTTTTTATTCATGTTAAATAAGAGATGCAGTGTCAGTACTTAGATGGCATTACGTAGAATTAACACATGTAAAGCTGTCGTGCGCATCTTTGTAACGTATTATGAATTCAGATAATGCCATTTTACAAGTGATGTGTGATAGTGATATTGCTATTCAATCTAATTTGTTTAAACATTGGAACGAAACATTATACGTACCACCCAAAGGAAACATGACAAAACTTGAGTATAGATGCTACATATGATATGCAGTTAATGTTACAACTGTTATACAATCTAAGACTATTTATCTTCATTATGTACTCAGTTTGTTTACCCGATATGTTTATAACGTTGCCTTTTTTTTTTTGTTTTTTTTTCTTTGCATTTAATTTGAAAATGTACTATTTAAACAAAATATGGACTACGAGCCTGAAATAAAATCTATCTATGCTATCTATCTATCCATCTATCTATCTATCTATCTATCTATCTATCTATCTATCTATCTATCTATCTATCTATCTATCTATCTATCTATCTATCTATCTATCTATCTATCTATTGGACAGTTGTTGTTCAACAGCCTACCTCTTTGGCTGCTCGGTCTGGTGTGCATAACTGTTGTGTTATGGAATGATGCGACTGGATTTATGTTGAAATCTTTATTTACATCCAAGCAATCTTGGTTATTACGTCACATGGTCACATGACCAGATAGAACATATTTAGTAAGCAATACCCAAGGGTGGATAGTTGTAACACTATCAATAATATTACATCTCCTTTTCTTAAATAAAAAAGCATTAGTGAAGTACACCTCTGTGAGCCGTTTTTGACTCACAGCGGGGCACTTCCTTATAAATTAAAAAGAATGATTAAATGAAATAACAAGTGTTTATTGATATAAATATACTAAGTGCAGTGGGGTGTACCGGGGTCTATTACGCCAAGAAAAGCATTTTGGTTATTAGACTTAAGAACGATAGTCACGTACCATACATGATCGAATATCCAAAACATAACATATATCCGAGTTCATAATATAATATAATTTCTTAATCAACGTTTTATCGTTCAGAAATGCGCTTCTAGATTCTGCCGTATATTATTTTCCGTAGCTTATATACTTGTAGATCCTAACAAAGACACTTATTATAAGAGGGGGTAACAAACAGGTGACAACAATCAAAGGAGTAACAAAAGCGGTTTTACAATTATAAACATACCATAACTATTATAAACAATAGAAATACCAATTATAGTAATTCCTATGAGCATGAATTATTGAGGGACGACGCGACATATATAATTAACAATTAAACAAAACGGAGGATTATAATTACTCTAATCCCATTGATAATTGTCTGTTGGCACAAGAATTGAGTGCACAACATCTCCCCCCACTTTATGACTAAATTGCAAATTTAGTTAAACATAAATATCTAAGTTTGAATTTTGTCATATGTCCTTTTACTGAACTATTTTAGACAAGAATGCTAATATTTATACATTGCAACATGGCATACAAATAATATCAAATACTACCCGGCATCTCCACCATATGAAGTACACCTCTGTGAGCCGTTTTTGACTCACAGCGGGGCACTTCCTTATAAATTAAAAATAATGATTAAATGAAATAACAAGTGTTTATTGATATAAATATACTAAGTGCAGTGGGGTGTACCGGGGTCTATTACGCCAAGAAAAGCATTTTGGTTATTAGACTTAAGAACGATAGTCACGTACCATACATGATCGAATATCCAAAACATAACATATATCCGAGTTCATAATATAATATAATTTCTCAATCAACGTTTTATCGTTCAGAAATGCGCTTCTAGATTCTGCCGTATATTATTTTCCGTAGCTTATATACTTGTAGATCCTAACAAAGACACTTATTATAAGAGGGGGTAACAAACAGGTGACAACAATCAAAGGAGTAACAAAAGGGGTTTTACAATTATAAACATACCATAACTATTATAAACAATAGAAATACCAATTATAGTAATTCCTATGAGCACGAATTATTGAGGGACGACGCGACATATATAATTAACAATTAAACAAAACGGAGGATTATAATTACTCTAATCCCATTGATAATTGTCTGTTGGCACAAGAATTGAGTGCACAACATCAGATACAGCTTTACTGAAACAATACACAACTTTCAATACTTTTTAAGCATTTTACTGATTTGAATTTTACACAATAAATATTTTCCGCTGAGAGCGATAAATGGGTACGAAAATGACTGAACTGTTGCTGAATGTTTACTTCTTGCTAAACAAACATTAAAGTACATTTCTGTTAAAAGATAAAAAAACATAAATAGTAGAAAGCACATTAAGAAGCATAAGCATGGGAAAATACTCAATTCTGACTCATCTCCTTTTTTCTTCTTTTTTAACTTCCGGTGTCGGTTGTGTGATGAGTCTATTTAGTGGGCGACAATAGATATAACAATATATACAATATGAACTAACTTGTTTTAAAACACTAGATTAGTAAAAAAAATAAATAAACAAAATACCATTCAGTAGTCCAAAATTTGTTTACCAGTTCAACTTATCTGGTCTTTTCGTTGTCCTTCCTCACCTCGTATTAAACGTCGTTTTCTCTCCGTTATCTTTGGTACCAGTATCAGATACAATGTTTTCTTGTCCAACTTGTCCAACAGTTTTTTAATGGTTTGGTTTTGATTAACCTGAGAACTATCTGAGCTCTTACACGGGCTGGTATGATTTTGCGCTTTCTCACCCGGAGTTTTCCAATGTTTTTGTTGGGAAGAGGAAGGGCAATTAACGCGTTTCGATTTCTACGAAACGTGTCCCTAAGTGGAGATGGGTAACTGATCTTTACCTTATAAGATCTTTGATTCCCTGGAAGCTGTTCTGAGATGACCCCCACCTTTTCGTTATCTCTAATACGTACCGGCTGACCTGGTATGAGTTGTGAGAGGGGTTTAGCATTGTGTTTTCTGTCATGATAGAATTTCATATCTGCTTGTAAACTTCATATCTGCTTGTAAACTTCTTTTCTGCACATGTCCTGTGGCTGCGAGCGGGGTGTCAGCAGGTGTGGGACTACTGGTAATGTTGTTCTCATCCGTCTCCCGAATAAAAGTACAGCAGGGCTATATCCGTTATGGATGGGAGTTGACCTATAATTGAGAAGTGCTATGCAAGGACCGTTATTTTTCTTCCTGAGGTTTTTGAATGCCTTTACCGCTGTTTCGGCACACCCATCTCCGCTCGCGTGAGTTAAATGGAGAAAACTGTATTCCATATTGCATTTCGCCATTTCACTGTTTTGTAGTTGTCCGCCATTGTCGGAAACTAAAATTTTCGGGATTCCATGTCTGTCAAGAATCGATTTGAGGAGATTTGTTATAGCACCTGCATTTTGACCATCTTTAAGTAGAGCAGTTTCCAAATTCCTGGAATAGTAATCTAAGATTACTAAGTAGGTCTTACCTCGAAGCTCACATAAATCGCAAGCTCCCTTCTGTTAAGGTCTGTCCGGAAGTGGGGTTGGTTCCACTGGCTCCACAGTTTTAGGCTGCTACCTAATACAGATCAGGCAATTTTTGACCATGTCTTCAATCTGTTTTGATAGGCCAACCCACCAAACTGAAGTTCTTGCTCTTTCTCGGCATTTCGTAATGCCAAGATTACCGTCGTGTATACGATCTAAAATTTCAAGACGCATCGAGGACGGAATAACGATTCTGCTGTCCTTCAGTAGGAGGCCATCTTGAATGGAGTACCCCGCAGGAAACTGCTTATAAAGGAGTAAAATAGTTGGAACTTGACTTTTATCAGGCCAACCTTCCTGGGTGTACAACATTATTCTTGTGCACACTTCATCTTCATGTTGAAGTTCGAATTTGTTCTAACTTTCTTTCAGTGATAGGAAGAACTTCAATTACCTGCTTGACAAACGCTTCCGTTTCCTCAGCTATATTCGTTTTGACTTCTTCTGATGTGGACAATGGAGCATGGCTCAGGGTATCCGGAGTGTACATTTCCTTACATGTAAATGTTGTATATTGGGTCTTGACCGCATGAGCCTGATTTTGAATCGAGTTATCCTAGGGGGTATTTCGCCGAGCCTCTTTTTGGCAAGTATAGGCACCAACGGCTTATGGTCAGTGACTAACGTGAAATCTAAGCCTAAGACACCACCATCCCAGCGCACCAGGGTGAAGTCTCGTTTGGTTCGAGACGTCGAATTACCCCTTGCTGTACCATGTCATCTAACGCTGTTTTAACCTTAGGCAACAATGGATGAGCAAACCTTCTTGGTGTATTTATTGTAAATGGCTGCACATCCGGTTCGATTTGTATTTTGTACTCGAAATCTTTTATCATTCCTAAGCCTGAAAATAATTTTGGGAACTTTTCTAGGACAGTTTGTTTAAAATCGGATGAAGCTATTGTTCTCGTAATGCCAACAAGTTGCAATTTACTGATTGCAGGTTTGTCCAGTAAAGGTATGACCAAATTTTTGACGACATAAAAATGTTCTGAATAAGCCTTGTTTAATTTAGTGACACATCTCGCATTGAACCGACCAAGTACTTGTAAGTGCTCAGAAAAGGAACCTATCAGAACCTTTTCCAGGAGAACCTGTTTAGCTACTCGATTGTATAAATCAAAACTGATTACCGATACATCTGCTCCAGTGTCTATTTTGAACAAAACCGGATGTTGATTTACCGTTACATCTAGCATAAAATTATCGTCAATGCCCTTGATATGAACAGCCCCTAAGAATTCCTCTGCACTACCCTGTATATGGAATGGAACTGGGTCGACGTCCTGAAAGTGGTCTTCATCCCTCACTTCGTGAATGCGTTTCTGTTGCTTGTTTCTGCAGACAACCGCCCAGTGCCCCTTTTTCTTGCAAAAGCTGCACGTAGAATATTTCACTGGACAATCTTCTTTGGAATGTTTGTTTTTACCACACCAGTGGCATGGCGGTTGTTGGACTGTCTTTGGACGGCTTCCTGTGTTCGTGCCTTATCTATGGCGTCTTGAAGTTTCAGATGTTTCTCACTCTGCAACTGTTCTGATAACTTTTTGTCTCTGATTCCAGAAACAATCCTTCTTTCATGGCGCCATAATTACTCTTTTCAATCTGTGTAATTTCAAATCTTTTATGAAGTTGTCTACCGTTTCATCAATGCCTTGACAACGATTGCTAAATTTAACACGTTCAAATACCAGGTTTTTCTTCCCACTGAAGTGGGATTCAAAGCTGTTTTTCACTGTTTGGTACGATTTCATCTCATCACTGGATAACTGAACACTGGTTAAAATGTCTTCGGCTTCAACACCCATACAGTACACTAGGGTGTGTTTACTTTTTCTTCATCATCAGTTATTTTGGCAGTAGCTAGATACCGCTCAAAACGAGTATGCCATCGGCCCCACTCCTCCTGCTTCTTGAAATCGAACGTTTGAGGTGCGGGAATTACGTTTGTTGCCATTTCTTCTGTTTGTGGCGTTGAGTGCACTAAATTTTCAAGTGAACTGAATCACTGGTCCTACACATCTCTTTCAGCGTGGTCGCCGCTGCCACCATGTTGTTGTATGGAATGATGCGACTGGATTTATGGTGAAATCTTATATCCAAGCCATCTTGGTTGTTACGTCACATGGTCACATGACCAGATAGAAAATATTCAGTAAACAATATCCAAGGGTGGATAGTTGTAACCCTACCAATAATATTACAATAACAGGAACTTCTTTTATAATATGTTCAAAAGCCAACCTCTATGGCGGTTCGGTGCGTTGTGAGAATACCTTTTTACCTCGCGGACCTACTGGGCATTTCACGAGGTCAGCTATATATATATAGATTGATAGATATTTTAAATTTGCCTTTTTTCACCTGTTGTAGTGTGTAATTTGCGGCGATCAGTTCTTTAATCTGCGCTATTTGGCTGGATGGCATTGGCACGATCTCAGCCATGTTGATCGTGTCGAGTTCTGCATAGAATATATGCATGTTATGGTCCGCGGATGGACTGGGGTGCTGTGGACACTTGTTTGCGATAAAGTGTCAGCAATATAAAGACTGACACCTTTTGTGTACATTAATTCCGCATCGTATGCGCGGAGGCGTAATAGTATACTATATAGGCGCTTTCGCGCATGCGCTACAGGTCGCTTGGTTATCACTTCTAGCGGTTGGGGATCATTCTGTACCGCTATCGTGCGCCCATACGCAATCTGATGGAAGTGCTCCAAAACGTAAATAACGGCCAGGATTTCCAGTTCGATTAGAGCGTAGTTGGCTTCACTTGCTGTTAAGGGGCGACTAACACATGTAATAGCTTTGTCGTCCTGCATTAGGCAGCATCCGGGTCCGGAGCACGAGGCGTCGACTTGAATTACCAGGTTGTCACATTTTGCGTCACATTATTTCATATTTTATATCTAGTGTTGACATAAAGTGGTCATAGGCTATTTGCACCGGTGGCTGTATGCATAATTGATTCACCTTAAAATTTTAACTTTAAAAAAGTGGAAAAAGTGTGATAACTTTCGCTATAGTTGATTGATTTGCATGGAAATTTTACCATTTGATTAAGTTTATGTCTAGTTTTAACATTAAGTAGTCATAGACTATTTGCACAGGTGGCTGTATGCATAATTGATTCACCTTAAAATTTTAACTTTAAAAGTGAGATAACTTCCGTCATGGTTAATCGATTTGAATGAATTGCCATTCGAACACCTGCGCTTATGATCACTTTATGTCAAAACTATGTATAAAACTTAATCAAACAGCAAAATTTTCATGCAAATCGGTCAACCATAACGAAAGTTATCTCACTTTTTCACTTTTTTAAAAAGTTAAAATGGCGGCATATCAAAATTATGCATACAGCCACCTGCGCAAATAGCCTATGACACTTTGTGTCAAAACTAGATGCAAAACTGAATCAAACAGTAAAATTTTCATGCAAATCCGTCAACCATAACGAAAGTTATCTCATTGTTTCACTTTTTTTTAAGTTTCAATTATAACTTATAACCACCTATGCAAATAACCACAAACTGAAATGGCTGCCATTCTTGTTGCATCAATCGTTAATATGGGCGGCGGGGTCTCGCCCATCCTTATATACCACTTAGACCTCGTCAAAAATGGTGTGTAACTCACCAAACACCACTTTTTTTTGCTGATTTGGCTGAATTTTGCTCTCCTGGAGTGGGGGTGGGGGAGGGGGTCTGCACATAGTATGTCCTAGGGGTTGGGGGTCCTCACTTTCTCACCATGATTACGCCGCCTATTATGACGTCATAATGGGATCCACAGATAGTATGTCCTAGGGTTAAATAGGGTTATGCGGCTTAGGGGAGTCTAACGTCAGGATGTCTTTATAACGTCATAATGACGTCATCACGTCATCAGTATGACGTCATTATGACGTCATTAGAACGGACGCCCGTTTTATTCAAAAAATGTTGCAGAAACCCCATGCCGGTTCTACGCCACCCTATGACGTCATTATGACGTCATTCCTGGCGTAGAACCGGCGTTTTCCTACTACTTTCCACTCTCCTCGTGTAATTAGCAAATGAGTATGAAGTCAACAAAACGAACTACTATTTATCACATGAATAATAACTTAAAAGAACGAATACAAGTCAACATCACGAACTACGAATTATCGCATGAATAAAAACTTAAGTAGCGAAACGCTTCGATGCTGTTGCTCAAGATCGAGTGTGTCATTCTTATAAGTGGGTCAGTACGACAAGTGTCAGCGAAATTCAGTTTATTTGTTATTATTTATTTACTCATTTATTTATTTATTTATTATTTTTTATTGTCATAGAACTGTCATCTAGAGTTTCAAATGTGCAAATGTGAAATAGTTTTGCGAGCATACACGTGTGCGTTATATGATATGACAGATCAAATGCTAAGCCCGTTGTTGGTCTCCCCATGATTTCGGAACTCCTCCTGAAAAACGAGCACCTGTCAGTGTACTTGTGTGCTTTATATGTGAGATTTCGTATTTAACAATGTTTTAAGAATAATTTCAAGTTCCTGGATTAAAACTTGATAAAAATAACAAAGAGAAAAATAATAGACTTAATGACGTAATGTTGTCAATCATTTCTTCTTTGCTTAATTAATATTCGTGTCTCCGAAGTCTAATTATCGGGTTATTATTATTCAAAAATGGCGTCCGATGCTTCAGAACCGAATCAAAAGAGAGGTAAAAATTTTACATATTCATCATTTTATGTTTTCATAACAAAGCACCGTGTACATGTGTTGACCAGAAGGACATTTGTGTACAAGTCTAGTGATCCTCCTAAATTTTATTTCAAGGCCTGTTACCTTGAAGTAGAATGATGTTTCGATTGTTATTTATGGGAAAGCGAGCGTCCTGTTTTAGTCGTGAAGTCGCACCGTTCTGTTGTGACTTTATGTTCGTATGTCGTAACCCACAGCTTCAACAACTCGTAGTAATGAGTACTCGTATAAATGGAAATAAATCCCATTATTGAGCTAAAATTATCAAGTGTGTCTGCACAAGAACAAAAAAGGTGGTCAAAATCAACGGAATTAATGTAAGGTTACAGCTGTAGGTCTTGAATTAAAATACGATGGTGATCACCGAGGGTTGCAAAACCTGTGGCTCGACACACACCCTTTTACCTTCCACAGGATGAAAGGAATACTAGGGCTCGTCCTGACTAAGTGAGGCACAATATGCTTTTGACTGGACTGTCTAGCCGTCCGTTCGTGTGTCCCGATTTTTTGTCTGGAGCGTATAGTACGTGTCCCGATTATGTTTACAGGATTTGGTTTGCGTACTCAGGTGGATGGACTGGGGGGTCTACATTTTAAAGACCTGTTCCACTCTAGCTCACGGCTGGGCTGTACCAGTCAGATTACACTAGAGGCCCTAGCTCATGCGCACATTAGGGGCCGGTAATGAAATCTTTCTTAACTGACATGTCGTCCAGGTCCGTTTAATTTATTTCCCACAGGGAATATATGCGATCGACCGCGGTCGATCTGTCATCAAGAGCTTGTTAATTAACAGGATAACTTAAAAACTCCTGCAAGGATTTTCATGAAACTTGGTATGTAGCTTCTATGGGGACAAACACAGATCTGTATTGTAAATGGGCCAGGTTTGTCCAAGGAAAATGGACCAGCTGGATTTGGAAAATTTCAGCTCTTGATTGACTATTGGTGGCCTTGTTTAACTGATAGGGGGCATGTGGGGAATATGTGGGCTATGCACACTGCTCTACTTTTTAGACGTCAGTACATTGTTTTGTAATATTTTTGGGTGTTCTTGGTTCATCTGCGTTGCATTTTGATGGCCCACCAAAGCCTGTGGACGGATTTTAATGAACGCGGTGTGAGTGCCTGTCATATGGGTGACCCCTCGAGCTCATAAGATTCGGTGACCTTGAGACGACATTCAAGGTCAACGACTTTGAAATTTTGCCTTTCCACCTTGGTGTGTGTCTCATGAACACGATTCCTTCACAGACTGTGCACGGATTTTGAAACACGATGTCAGTGTTCGTCTGGATGACTTCTCAGGCTAGTTATGCTTTGGTGACCCTTCACCGTCGAACTTTGGCTTATTTTATGTAAAATGTCATTGTTGAGCTTTTCGATTTTCACTTGTCATACACTGGTAAGCGTTTGTGAACACGAATTTATGAAGTCTGCTTTTGGTAAAACTTAGTAATTTATGTGACTGATTGTCGTGTGTCGTTAAGCGTGGTATAATTACAAATATGTCGTAAGATGCAATTTGCGGGGCATACTTGCTGCGACGAACACATTTCTAGTTCTAATTTTAAGTTATGATAAGTGTATATTTATAATAGACCATATTCAAACAATATTGCGGGTGGCGGGGTCTTCTTGTGTGGCTTTGGCTACACAGGAATAAGTTATGCATGACCAACTTCCTGGAAGCACGACAGCAATCCATTTGATCAACATCCTGACTTCGCTGTGCAAAGCGCGCACAGTTACGTTTCAAAATGGCCTCTTCTCCAGGAGTCCGAATCTTTCGGCGTGATGGAATAGAAAGTAAGCAAATAAATATGAACATAAAGTCAAATGAAGCCATCACGTAGCCTAATTCAAACCGTAATACCTCGATGTCTGGTCATCAAATCGTCGTTTCGAACTTTTTTAACCCAACCGACTTAAATGGGCCAGGTTTTGGACTGGGTTAGTCGTATCACTCTAGGGGGCTTGAATGTATGTGCGTATGTTGAACTTTTTCTTTAAAATGCTACTCCTTCTACTAGAGGTGTGACGGTTCGTACCGAAAACCGAGAACCGAGAAAAGATTTCGGTTCGGTTCGAACCGAAAACCGAAAAGCCCAATCACGGTTTCGGTTCGGTTTTTTTTTTACTATTTATAACGTGATAATGCATTAATTTGGTAATGTTATTTTAGTTCTTTTAGTATAGTTTAGTTTTAGTATATAAACCCGGCAAAAAAAGTTTCTAGCCACTTACAGATTTGTGAATATTTCAAAATGTAGTTTAGTTACGAGGTAATGACTGCTCTTGTCTGCTTCCAGCATCACTTATCCTAAGCTGAGTTGAAACTTATAACTGATATGTTCTCACAAAAATTCCGTCACTCTTACTTTCTAGAGCAGGGGTCATTTTAAAAAATTGCACTTTGGAAATCTCTGTTCAGTAATGGGTGTGGCAACCTCTATTTGCTATGCAGTCTGCACAGCGCTATGCATGAGTTTTCTAACGTACTGTTCTGGCATTCTGTCCCATTCTTCCAAAAGATACTTCCTAATGTCGCTGAGATTTTCTCCGCCGTTACTCGGCGATGTAGTGTCCTTCCTAAGTAATCTCACACGTGCTCCATGGGATTCAAGTTGGGTGAGCAAAACGGCCAGTCCATTTGGTGTACTCCTTCAGCCCGCCTCCAGTAGCCCGATGGCGCCGGCCCGATCAAGATTTGATAATCTCCCCATTATCACTGATTTTCAACACCACAGGGCGAATCGGATTAAACATATTGGTCAATCTTAGCACACAAGCACACAAAACGTACACATGAAACAATAGATACTTTGGCATTGAACCTTCCATAGTGCAATTTTCGAAAGAAACCCCTGCTCTGCAAAAACGAATTATGTTTACTGGAGCATGGCTGAAAAATATTGCTAAACACAGTATTATGTCACACATATACAGGGGTATTTGGAAATGTATAAAAATTACACATTTTCAAATTTAAACCCTTTCTTTTTTCAAAAATATTAGGTGGCTAGAAACTTTTTTTGCCTGGTCTATATATATATATATATATATATATATATATATATATATATATATATATATATATATACAGGGCTCGAAATTAACCATTTTTACCTTGGGGCCCTCCGGGCCCCAAAGTCCAGATTTCTTGGGGCCCGGCCGAAAATTCTGGGGCCCGGATAGATTTAGGCTATATATTAGAAAAATCACCATATTCCCATAAGAAGTAATTTATTTTTCTTAATGATACATGATACAATTGTCCTCAGTTTGTCTCTCTATTGTTTTTATTATATTGTGACACCGAGTTCTTCCCACACCCCTATTTCCTCTTTGATATCCTTATTTGCTTCAATGCCGTGGACCGTTTCTTCATGAACGAAAGGACGTCTAACTCGAACTCCAGGGGTCTATTGCGGGAATAGGGTCAAAGTGTTTTATTTCCGGAGATTCAAGTTGAATTAGAAGCAGATCCGTCAGATGATCGTCGTTTAAGCTGGCTCGCCAGTCAGTCTTCGTTTTTTTTTTTCAGAGCGCTAAACCCTCGTTCTGCTTCAGCGGACGCAACGGGAATCGCTAATAGAAAGTCCATTAGGCCCAAAAAGTGCTTACCTATATGAGTGGTCTTGGGACATTTTGTACCTTTGCCACTTTGTATCTTGCCATTTTGTACTTTCGCGAAAGACGTTTTGTACCTTTTCCGCCACTTTATACCTTACCTCTTTACACCTTTTTGAAGTCATTTTGTACCCTCTTTAAGATGAGAAAAATTACAACCAAGATTAATTTTACATATTTTATTGTCAATTTGCACGCTTCTTTACCATACAGTACACGTTTTTTGCTGTCGCGTAATGTGTAACTAGCAAAATAACAACGGAATTTTCTAATAGTCACCGATGACAGTCTAGCTGTAGCTACCACTAAGTCTAAGCTGATAATTTAATCCACATTAACCTCGAATTATCCGTTGCGATGTAATCAAACAGTTTCGGAGATATCGCAACAATATGGCCAAAAAACTTAAATAATATAAAAAATTAAAAAATCGCCAAAAATACATTTTCAACGAAAATGAAGAAAAACTTTACAGTAAACATTTGCACTTTATGTGGGTTCTTCTTGCCACGTTTCAACCTAATCCAACAAACTTTTTCGGAGATATCGCAACAATATGGCCCAAAAAAAAGTTTAAAATCAAAAATTCAAAAATTCGCCAAAAACACATTTTCAACGGAAATGAAGAAAAACTTTGCAGTATACATTTGTGCTATATGTGTGTTCTTTTTGCGACGTCTGAGCCTTATCCAACGAACTGTTTTGGAGATGTAGCCTGCCAAAGTGAGAAAAATGCACGCCCCCCCCCCCCCCATGTTCAAAACTTTGCCAAAATAGAATTGTTGAAGGAACGAAAAAAGATAACACGGGCATCATCTAGACATGTACCCCAATATGTATGTATGTATTTTTTGAGAAAAATCAACTCATTAATTTCATAAGAACTCACTGCGGACAGACAGACGGCAAGACAGACACTGGGACGGACGGACGGACGGACACACCGAATGCTATATATGTCTCCCTTAGGGGGAGACATATAACTGGCAAAGAATTGCAGCTGTATTTATACTGATTTTAGAAGACTGGTGCTGAAAGTCCAGCCAATTACAGAGATTTTGCAGAGTAACCCCTGAGTAGATTCACTCAGTCTGGTTGAGTAATTCCAGAGAAAATGTGGTCGAAATGATTGCATTAATATTTTCACTGAAATGAAGGTCAGGTAGAGCAGGCGGTATTTAATTTTTTGTTTTAACTGAGTATTGCACGTAATAAAAGGTATAAAATGGTAAGGTACAAAGTGGCAGAAAAGGTACAAAATGACGGAGGTACAAAGTGACAAAGGTACAAAATGTCCCAACCCCATATGAGTACATTTTTGGTTGAAGAAAAATCTGTTATTTTGATGACTAACATAGGCCTTTCCGAAAAAATCGTGGGGCCCGCCGGGCCCCAAGCCTCGAAAATCGTGGGGCCCGGCCAGAAATCATGGGGCCTCGGGCCCCAGGGCCCCAGCTAATTTCGAGCCCTGTATATATATATATGCGTGTTTATTTTTTTTATTTATTTATAAATGCCTGCACTTAATCCGATATTTCTTTTTACCTTAGAACAGATACAAAACCTAACATATAACGGTAATGTTTTATATTTATTACCTCAAAGTTTACGCACACAAGAATTTACATTGTTATTGACTAACCGACTCACATGTAGCCATAATAAACGCATGGAATTCGTGATAAGTTCCAAAGAACAATGTGTGAAATATTTGTTGATTTGTCCGATGGGATACATATATATATTTGAAAAGAAAAACTACCGGTTGGTTTTGCTGAACCGAACCGAAAAAAACGGAACCGAACCGAAGATTTTTGTTGAACCGAACCGAATCGAACCGAGCCGGAGGTGAACCGTCACACCTCTACCTTCTACATTGTTGCTGCAATCGTTTTGATATTACGCAGGAATGTTCCCACATTACTATTACTTTTTTTTTTGAAGATGGATGAAAAACTGACAGAATGGCGGCACTTTTGTGCCCGTTTTGACCCATTTTTAAACTGCTACTTCTCCTACAGTTTGACTCCAATCGTTTAGATGTTACGCAGGAATTTCCCCAGGGGTTCGCCTACCATGCGATTATTTTTTTCGCGGTTCGCAAAAAACTGCCGGAATGGCGGATCTTCGAAGTTTGGCAAAACCTGGAACAAATGGTAGTAAATAACTGAATTGTCAAACCATTCATTTCTCTCAGTCTTTTTCAAAAAGTTATAAAAAAAAAAAAATACAAGAAAAATGCCGAAATGGTGGAATTTTAAAAATTTTGTAAATGCTGGTATATTCGTGAATGGTCAAAACCCAACCTCTGCAACATCCCTTTTAGGGTAGCTTCCAAATTCAAATTAAATGCGTTTTACATAGTTCTTGAAGTGGTTTTTAACCCAATCTACTTCTGTTTTTCTTGATATGGTTTTTTTTTCATTGAATGTTTTCAATATTACGCGCGAACGTTCGTGGGCTGCTGCCCATGTTATTGGACGTGCTTGTGTGTGTGTGTGTGTTTTTTTTTTTTGTTTGTTTTTTTAAGATTTCACCCGGGAAAACTCGTTTTTTGTGTATTTAAATTATGAAAAAAGTGACATTCAAAAACAAAGTTCATTTTTTGGCCTAACAGTATTCGTTTCAGAGTTTTTCTCTCTTTCCTTGTTTGGTAACTCGGCTGGGTCATGTGCTTGGACATACTTTTTTTTTTTTAAGTTTCGATTGGTTTGTTTACTTTTCCGAATCCCATCAAATCTAATTCTGGGTATGTCGAAGTAAGTAAAACGGACCATATAGAATTCAGGGATTAGAGGTCGACCTTAGGCTTTGAGTTGACACCACTGATGAAAACGTGCCCCAATCGCAGGCATGTAAACAAAACCTTTGAAACCTTTCAAAACCTTTAGTTTTACATCAAACCTTTGGTTTATTAAAAAAAATAATAATAAATTAGAAATTAAAAAAAAAAGACGTTAAAACTTGTAAAAAAACACCTTGATTTTTTTTTGTCAAGCAACGTTTATACCTGCAACCAATTTAGTTTGTGTCAGTCAAAAAAAAAAACAAAAAAAAAAAAAGAACAAAAAAAAACATGGTCTGGAATGTGACGGAACATCTTGAAATGCATTGTCGGAATTTTAGCATTTATCTTACTCTTCTATAGAAATACTGTTGGTGCTATCGCAAGTACAAATGTAACAACAGAACAATCGGGTCTGCACATGTGCCGATACCGTAATCTAAGTCTGGTGATTGAGTAGATGCAAATGGGCATTTTGTAACGAGAGCGGATTTGCGTAATACGGGGGTGGGGGGGGGGAGGGGGGGGGGTTAATAGCATACAGAAGCAGGAGAACCGTGCCACCATTTTGAGGCACTTGAGAGAAAACATTTGCAAGTCAATATTGCTCATTGAGATTCAACAGGCGTTCTGTTTTAGCTGATGGCATGGTCTGATTTCCATATCACACATGTAGAGAGCTTAAAACCCAAGCGGTGGAGTCTCACAAAGATACGTCAAGGCTTATTTCTGCAATTTTTTTTTTCTTTTGGCCTGGTCGGAAAATTATTTCCTGCTTTATAGAGTGGTGGAGTAGATAGAGATGAAATGTGAACGGTGGGATCGGGGTGGGGGGGGGGGGGTGGCTCCTGGGCAGTTTGTATTTTGGCGCCGGTTTCAAAAATCGACACCATTATGGCTCTGTCGTATCTGTCAAAACGGTCCGTGGAAGCAGAGGGGAATCCCCCGCTCCGCGTTTCGGCGAGCTTGGGACTTCTGCCGGGGTGCGCTCCCAGGGTTCATATTTCGAGTGATTGTGCGGCTGGGAAGCCCTTTGAGGCAAATTTCCAAGATTCACCGATTTAAGACTGTTTCAATCACGCCGTTTTCGATTTAGTGCGGCCCACCAGGGTGAGGGTGTGGGGGGGGGGGGGGCGGGTGGCTGGAGGTGCATACTCCTGTCGTGGGGCTTGCTGGGCCAGTGCGTTGCGGAGGGATTATATCAGCGCATGCTAATTGAAAAAAAAAAAATTTGAGCAAAACTTTTCAGTGACAGTTTTTTAAATGACACATCTGGCCTGTCTTTTTTCAAATCAAATCGTTTTTCTCGGTTTATATAAAAATCTGCGCGTTTTCAGCAAATTAATTTCAGCGACATGTCTTTCCACCATAAACTGATTTTAAGGGCCGGTCCTCTCCTACAAAAGGCGAAACTGGATGGGAAAGTTGCATAGAAGCGAAATGCTGTGAAACAGTATTGTGAAAAAGCCCTGTCCCGATTGTGCTGGTGTATTATTCATAAACAGACGTGCGATCAATACATATTCATCAAGCATTCATAGCAAAATCTTGACCTCACTTGGTACTGTATATCATTTCCATATATTAAATCACAAGCCCGTAATTTAAAGGGGAGCTTGATAATGACACAGTCACGGAGCGCTTTTCAACTGGGGGAGGGGGATATGCCCCTCTAAAATAATTTCAGGTACGGGGGCGGTGACCCCCTGCTGGCAATGCAGCGGTTTGAGTGCAGCCGTCCTGTTGGTCCACCGGTGGGTCTTCACCCCCCCCCCCCCCTTTTTACAGCAGATGCTGAGGACTGACATGTGCATGTTTCCTCGTGCAAATTGTGGACTGGGAGTGGGCATGGAGATCTATACTCTTGATGAATATTTGGCGCGCAGATATCGAGGAGAAAAAGACTAGTCGCTTGAGAATCAGTTGGCGTTCGTTGTTTTTTGGGGAGAGCATTGCGAAAGTTGCAAGAGTGCATTGTAGGGGTCTTTTGGCATTTCACCGATTGAATTATTAGAGAGTGTCAAAGAAAATATTCATTTTTTTTTCAACCCAGCCGACTATCATCGCTGGGCTATACTCATCACTTTTGGGGGCTTTGATGTCCGTTGTGTGAGAGTGTGTGACCAATTTTTCAAAAAAAAAAAAATAATAAAAAATGCTGCTGTTACCACGTTTCCACGTTGTTTTGAAACTCGATAGGAATGTTCCTAGCCAACGTTTTTAACCCAGCCGACTTTGTCCGACTGGGTTAGTCGCATCACTGAATGCATGTGTATATGTTAAACCTTTTCTTTAAAATTCTACTCCGCCTACAGTTTTGCTCCAATCGTTTTGATATTACGCAGGAATGTTCCCTGGGTGGTCCCCCACCTGACTATTACTTTTTTTGACGATTGACGAAAAACTGACAAAATTGCGGCACTTTTAGTGCCCGTTTTGACCCATTTTTAAAATGCTACTTCTCCTACAGTTTTACTCCAATCGTTTATATGTTACGCAGAGATGTTTCCCACGGGTTCGCCTACCAGGCTGTTAATTTTTTTCGCGGTTGGCCAAAAAAACTGCCGAAATGGCGGAACTTTGAAGTTTGGCAAAAACTGGAATAAATGGTAGTAAATAACTGAATTTTAAAACCATTCATTTCTCTCAGTCTTTTTCAGATAGTTATAAAATTTTCATCAAAAGTTTCTTTGGTGCTTCTCCACCTGGACTTTGCTTTTTTCGCGAATGACAAAAAAAAAAAAAAAAAAAATGCCGAAATGGTGGAATTATAAAAATAATTGTAAAATTGTGTAAATGTCGGTAAATACGTGAATCGTGAAAACCCAACCTCTCCAACATCCTTTTTCTTGTAGCTTCCACCCGGGAAAACTCGTGTATTAAAATTATGAAAAAGTTACTTTCAGAAACAAAGTTCTTCATTTTTTGGCCTAACAGTATTGGTTTCAAAATTTTATCTCTTTCCTTGTTTGGTAACTCGGCTGGGTCATGTCCTTGGACACGCTTGTTTTTTTTTTCTCCCCAAATCCGGCCTGGTTGCGTTAAAAGTTGACAGAAATGTTTCACTCGGGTTCGTGCATCAGGTAGTATTTTGTTTGGCGATTCGACCAAAATATTGACCAAAACGGGAAAATTGCCCCCCACCCCAAAAAAAAAGGAGAAAAAAATCACAGTGTGCTTCTTCTTGATGCACATTCAGCAGTCGCCTGACCACTTGCCTCGATAGCGCAGTCGGTAAGGTATTGCACTGATAATCATGTTTTATTTTGGCCGTGGCTCCCACAATTTTTCGTCGATCATCTCCAAACGTCACGGACAGTTGTGTTTGGTGATGCTCTTAAAACATAATTTACGTTGTAATCCACCAAAAATTGTACTTCCCGAAACTTTTTAATTATTTTATTTATTTATTTTTTTATTTTCAAATGTTGATGCGTGTATACTTGTTTATATTTTGTGCAATTTTTGGGCGGCGAGCTCCAGAAATATGCGAAAAATTGGCCTGCTCAACCATGTATGATTGTTAGATTCGTCAGATGGCCTAGTTTTGGCGGATTTTTGGCCAAATTTGGTCACTAACCTTTAATGGTGTCAATAGAATAGGGTCAGCTTTATGGTCAGGTGTGAGACCAGAGAAAGTTTATGGTGAGTCGGTGAGTGTGTGTTAAGGGACATGAGTAGTGTCCAGTGAAAATATGCTTGAAATTTCAATGGCGTGTAGCAAGTAACGGCGGGTAAAGTGTAATGGCGGGTAACACGCAATGGTGGGTAACATGCATCGACAGGTAACATGTAATCACGGGTAACAAGTAACGGCGGGTAACATGCAGTGGCGAGTAACATGTAATGGCGGGTAACATGGTGGATCGGTCGAGGCTGTTTGGAGTATCCGTGTTCCGACTGATGCTTTCTACATTTTCGTAAAACATGGAGCATAGGCAGGAAGCAGTATTAAAATGTTCTGGTGATATTTTAGTGGGTTGCTAATTTATTAGTTTCGGTGCATATAAGCAAATTTTGTACTTTTTTGAAGTCATTTATATTCATAGACCATAGTTACTAATTGAATTGTTTGATTCATTTGCAATGTAAAGCATGGCATTATTTATGCAGCCAGCGACCGAGTCTGTCTCGTGTCATAATAACAGCTCCCGTTTCGTGCGTGAGATACAAATATAGAACGTTGCTGGTGTCATTCGGAGGCGGCAAAAAAAAAAATAAAAAAAAAAAAAAAAACAAAAAAACAGCTAGATACTTTAATTGTTAATTGTTTATAAATGATTGAAGCAGGCCTGTACCTTAGGAAAAAAAGCTAGGCGCGCGCGCCTAGCTTCAAAAAGTTAGGCGCGTGGGTGAAATCTTAAACGCGTGGGTCGTATTCTTCATAAGGGTTTTGAGTTACAGTAAAACTTGAAAGAGGATCCCTTAACAAGACGCTATTCCTGTCATGGATTGAATTATGTAATATCATAGGCATACATAAGTATAATGATGTGTAAAAGGCAGAGGAACCTGTGGCTGTTTCGCAGCTCTTGAAATTCACAAGAAACATTTTTTTGATGATTTTTTTCCAAAAAATGTATCATAATATTATTATAATCATATTAAATGGGCCAAAAAGTTGGGCACGCAGCGGACGCCTAACTTTTTTTCTTAGGCGCATGGCCAAAATCTTAGGCGCGTACGCGCCCGCGCGCCCTTCAAGGTACAGCCCTGTTGAAATGAGTTTTCCTACAAAATGAAACGCTTTCCTCTACCCCATCACTTTAACAGCTAGAAATGGTAAGTGCCAGACCTCTTGTGATTGATTTCAGTTAAATTGGAGGCTGGCAGTTTGGACAGCAAAGTAGACATGTCCGAGGTGCTCAACCTGGCTCGTACCTCACAGGTCGTGCAGCCTATACAGGTAAGAACCGTGACTGGGGACCAGCCGGGTAGGGGGGGGGGGTGAAGTGTTCAGCGTAGCAGGTAGCCCGACCAATACAGGTAAGAGGGAGGGGGAAGGGGAGGGGGTGCTCAGCTTGGCTCGTACCTCACAGGTCGTGCAGCCTATTCAGGTTAGAACCGTGACTGGGGGGGGGGGGGGTAAAGGGGGGTGAAGTGTTCAACGTAGCAGGTAGCCCGACCAATACATCTAAGAACGGTAAGGGAGGGGGGGGGGAGGGGGTGCTCAGCTTGGCTCGTACCTCACAAGTTATGCAGCCTATACAGGTAAGAACGGTTGGGGGCGCGGGGAGGGGGGGGGTTAGGGTTAGGCGCCAAAACGTGGCAGGTCATCCGGCCTATGCAACTGAAATAGTGGGGACAGTGCCGGGGTCGGTGGCGAGTTGTGGCAATAAATGGTTGGTGAGGGGGGGGGGTGGCGATGCTGACGTCCTTAACCTTCACCTCCCGGGTCGTCCAGCACTTATATGCGTTTTAAGGTGTGGGAGAGGGATTATTTGACTAACGTAATCATTTGGAAAATGTACTAACTACCTTGATGTGATGCCTGTACATTAATTAACTGACGTGATGCGTATGTTTTAGATCTCCCCCTTTCCCCTCCCCCTCCCTTCCCCCCTCCCCCCTCCAACGGCGACGAGTGCGGCAGGAGAGCTGTACGGGATGCCTGCATATTAATTAACTGACGTGAGGCATGTCTTGCAGATCGGCACCTTTCCCCTCCCCCTCCCCCCCCCCCCCCAGGGCGACGAGTGCGGCAGGAGAGCTGTACGAGATGCATTACGTGAGGCGTGTCTTGCAGATCTCCCCCCTTTCCCATTCTCCCCCTCCCCCTGCCCTGCCCCCCCTCCCCCCCCCCCCCCTACGGCGACGAGTGCAACAGGAGAGCTGTACGAGATGCCTGTATATTAATTACCTGACGTGAGGCGTGTCTTGCAGATTGCCCCCGCGGCCACGAGTGCGGCAGGACAGCAGTATGTTCAGGCGACGGCTGCCTCACAGGCGGCAGGACTCGTTCTGGCTAACCAGCTGGTCGCCAGCCCGCAGACACCCGTTGTCCAGGTAACACAACAGGTTAGAAACTTGTGCCCGAACTATAAAAGTAAACATAATAAATAAACAACAATGAATAAGACGAGCAATAAATAAATAATACAAAATAATAATAAAAAAAGGGGGGGGGGGTGGGGTGGGGGTCGTCGGTAGAGGGCGGTGGGTTTTTGAGGAGCGAAAACACTGAACCCTTCCATTGGTACGTCTTGCTGAAAAATCTAAAGCGATTCAAAATTTTGACTTAAAAATAATTTTGTTGGCATCGCAAGCGGAAAAAATAGAGGCTGTTTAGGATTGTAGGAAATTTTCAGGATTCCAATGAGGGGTTCAGGGTTCCAGAAATTGTTCAGGATTCCAGGAAGGGTTCAGGATTCCAGCAATTGTTCAGGGTTCCAGCAATTGTTCAGGGTTCCAGCAATTGTTCAGGGTTCCAGCAATTGTTCAGGGTTCCAGGAATTGTTCAGGATTACATGAAATGTTCAGGATTCCAGGAATGTTCAGGATTCCTCGAAGTGTTCAGGATTCCTGGAAGTGTTCAGGATTCCAGGAAGTGTTCATTAAACTGTCATGTTTACTACTTTTTAATTAAATAATGAAGCAAATGGCTCCTGTAACTATTGTAAGAAACTGGAGGAAAAAAATACGAGATTAATGTATGTAATATTGCAGTTGCCTTTGAACGTCGGTGGGTTGCAATTTTCCCAACAAGATATACAGAACCTAGCCCAGCAGCTGCAGCAAGTACAGACCCAGCAGCTGATTCAGCAGCTGGCACAGACCATCGCGCAACAAGCTGCAGCTGCGACAGCTGCCAATGCGGCACAGGTGTCACTGCCCAGCACGCCTGTGTTAGGGGCCGCTTCCCCGCAGATCATGCTCGCCCCCCTCCCCGCTCAGGTCAGTGATTCCGTTATTTCCCTGTTCAAAAGTGTTTAATGATAAGATTAAAATTGCCCTTTCACAAAAAAATGAAAAATAAAAGTAAGGATAAAAAAATGAATTTTTTATGGTCTTGTTTGATCCCGCTCCCCCTCACTCTTGTAAAAACCAAACCAAAAAGAAAAAAAGTCGTATAACTTTATCTTTTAACTCAACCTAAACCCGTGTTGATGGTGGTACAGGCACAGGCAAACAAGGAATCGGTGACCAAGCCCGTCAGCCAGCCAGCGGCCATGCCAACCACTCCCGCAGCCCTGCCCACGCTGCTGCTGCCCACCATGGCCCAGGGCTCTGCCCAGCCCCAGCTCGTCATCGTCAACCCGGGCAGTCTTGGTAACCTGGGTCAGCAACTGTTGCTGCCCTCGACAGGACAGGTATGTGAAATGGGGCGCTGGTAAGAAGAAAATAACGAAAAAATAACTAAATAAAAGCAACTAAAGGGCTTTATGAAATTACTGATGAGGCGCGGAAGAATATGAGCTTGTTTCCCATCCCTGGCTGGGTCAATAAAGTCCCCAATAATAAAATTAATAATAATAATAATAATAAAAGGAAATAACTCGACCGTGTTTGAAACTCCAAAAAAAAAAAAAAAAAAACAGCAGTAGAAAGAGAAATGGGCTGTTTAAAATTTTTAAGTAAAAATTATTAGCCAGAAGGCAGGAAAAATACTGAATATGGTTTTTGAGTTGAGAAATCTGGTCCAATGCGAGGTCACTGATGAGATTCTAAAAAATAGATTAAAAAAAAAAAAAAGAAGTTGGGCCGCAGTCGGGAGTGATTCGCTGGCCGGCCAGGTCATATTTCAAGAAAAATGGGATGAGAAACAAGCTCTATTTCTTTCTGGCCTTAGGTTTTCGCAAACAAATGTACACTGGGCTACCTAATATCGCTCAGGGCTTTTTTTTTTTAACTTGTGGGTAGAGCTTTTGCGGTGCGGTTTGGGGGAACATTGAATCTGGCTCTAAACACTACGTATTTGTTAATAAAGAGTATCAGAAAAAAAAACCGCGTACGCATCTCAAAAAACTGAATATGGCGGAAAAAACGGCGGTAAGGCGAATACTGGCATGGAGATCAGTTCATTTCTCTCCGCTCTGTAAGGCGTTTGCTGTCCTAAATAAAAAACGGAAAATAAATGAAATACACTCACAAAAAAAAATTGAATAATGAACTAAAGGTTTATTCTCAATGGTATTATAAGAATGTAGAATTGATAGTGAACTAGACTAAAAGGAAAGTGAAAATGGAAATGAAATGAAATAATAGTTAAGATTGGCGGTGAATAATGAGCATGTTCTTGTAAAACAGTGAAAATATTTGATTTCTCTTTCGCCCCCCCCCCCCGTCGCCCCCGCCCCCCTCCTCCCCGCCTCATACAGAACCCCCTTTTCCCGCCACACCTGCTAGCGGCCTTGCCCTTACCAGCCTCGTTGCAAAAAGAAGGGCGCAAATCTGCAAAGGTAATGGAGACGCCAGGTCTGTTTGTGGGTGCGTTTGTAGAGCCCCCGACCGTTGTTTCCCAGCATGCCCCCTCCCCCCCCTCCCCCCCCCCCCCCCACCCTTTGTTTATGTGCTCTGTTCATATTTGTAGTTAAGCTTTTTAACTTCTGAGCTTGTAGCGGCCTTGACCTTGAAACAGTTACTAAGAGATGTCTTGAAAATACTGTTGTCGTTTTGTACCGTCTTAGGTTTTGCGGTGGGGGGGGGGGGGTGGGGGGGGGTGGGACTGTTGCTATGTCAACTAACTTTACATCCCAACCCATTCGCATCCTTACCCCATGCTTCCATTCTTTCACCTGAAGAGCATTTCTAAAATAGTGTTCAAGATTTACATGCAGTTAGTCGTTGCCTACACGGCACGATTGACTACACGTTGCGATTGACTACTTTACGATTACCTCACGTTACCATTGACTACACGTCAGGCTTGACTACACTTCACGATTGAATACACGTTGCGATTGACTACACTTTACGATTGACTACACGTCAGACTTGACTACACTTAACGATTGACTACACGTCAGACTTGACTACACTTCACGATTGAGTACACTTTACGATTGGCTACAGTGACCACTAACCACCCGTTACGACCCGAGCAGAGAGTTGTCGTAGTCAGTTTCAATACGAACGTGTAGGTTTGTGACTAAATCTGATGCCCATATTTGTAAGACCGGCTGCTGCAAACAGATATATTTCTTTTTTTCTTTTTTTTTTTAGGGGGTGGGGGGGGGGGGTTGGGGGGGGGGTAGGGGTGTGAAGAGTAACATGTAATGTGACGGGCGGCGCATGGGAGGGGGTAGATGATGGGGATGGGCTTGTTTCGTTAATGACATGCCTATTCCGTAATATTTAAGAAAAAAAAAACCGAATATATACTAAAATTCTGTGCCAAGCATTGTCGCTACTTCGGGGTGGTGGGGAGGGGGGTGTGGCACAGATCTTGGCTTCGAGTGGGAGGGGTGGGTGAGGGTGGGGGTTTGTTTCATTGATGGTTTGGTAGTGCCCGTCTCTAGGACATGAGTTTCACACGTAGGGAAGAGCCAACACGTAATCTGACTGACAGCGGGAGGGGTGGGGACGGGGACGGGTGTCGCGGGGAGGGGGGCGGGTGGTTGTTTCATTGATGACGTGCTCATGTCCGTCCCTGCGCCTTGCTAGTTTTCCTTATCTTGAATTTAAGCTCCCCCCAAGCATGAAACAATGTTTATTGTGAATGCAAACGTGAATGAATTTTAAGTTATTTGCTTAAGTTCTAGACTTGTGTGATGTCCATGATTTTGTGTATTCTGTGGTTCTTAACTTAAGTTAAGAAAAACTGAGTATGTACTAAAAAGTCTGTTGTCTCTTCTTCGAGGAGGGGGGAGGGGGGAGGGGGAAGGGGGGGGGGTGGGCACAGATCGATCTTGATGTCTGTCCGTATGTTTGTATTAACTGATCTACGAAAACATCGCAATTCATAAGTTGGTATTGACTATTGTATATGGAGTAAAGTATATTAGAGTATTTTTTTACGCGCAGTATTTTAATACTGTCAAAATAGTGGACTAAATAATACTTGAAAATTGATTAAAAGTCAACAAAAGACCACTCAGCAAAACTGGGGCGAAAAATAACTAAATTATGATTTAAAAAAGGAGAGTAAAAAAAAAATAAATAAATTGAAAAATATAAGTATTATATAAGTATTATACTATAAATAGATGAAAAGTTTGAACAGTACAGTATTATGATGCGAAACTCGAAGGATTGCTTGTTTGTAACGACTGCTTTTATATCCTTTGATTAAATCATGAAATGTTATTTGGTAATAAAGACAACTAAAAAATCATGTTTTGAGTTGCTGGAAAAAAAAGAAGAAACACAAAACACCTAAACTGCAATCGCAGAATTATGAAATTTCGTTGGTTATAAGCCGATTCTGTAAACTTAAGCAAAGAAATATCGCCAGTGTTCTCGTGCCTTTGGCAACAGGTCGTGCCTTTGGCAACAGGTGCTGCAGACAGCTGCAGCTGCTTCGCCAGTGGTGATTAACTCGCCAGCCACAGCTGTCACAACCTCGTCAACAGCTGTCACGCAGCCGGCGCGGCTGCCCTCCCCTGTCACGTCACCGGCGACTACCCCGCAGAAGACGACTAGAAGTCCCGCAGCAACGACAATCGCCAATCTCCTTCCGGTTATTAAATAGCCAATCAAAAAAAAAAAAAAAGAAAAGAAAGAAAAAAAAACAAAACAAACAAACAAAAAAAAAAAAAAAAAAAAAAAAAAGAAAGACAGTAACGCTAAAAAATATTAAATGAAATAACAAAAAAAAAATGTAGATGAAGAGAGTCCAAATTAAAAAAAAAATGATATAAAACTATATTAAGAAAAATGTTAAAATGTTAAACAGCGTTTTTGTTGTGTGTGATCGATGCGGTGAAGGCATCGTTCAGTTTATCAGAAGTAGAAAATCTGGAGAATGGAACATTTGATTTTATTCCTTTTTACAGACTGAAGAAAATGTTGATTTGGAGGAGTTGGAAAAATTTGCCAAAACTTTCAAAAGACGGAGAATAGAGTTAGGTAAGATTTGTTGTTTACGAAAAATGAAAAAAAATATCCACTTACTATGTTATTCACCATGTCAGTTGTTTGTTTATTTTCCTGGTGTATTGTGGGAAATGATGCTAAAACAGTGTTGGAGTTGATAGACGTCTTATTGTAGTCTTAAAAATAACCGTATCAAATATCTACACTTGATGATGCTGAATAAAAATAATAATAATAATAATAATAACAATAATAATAATAATAATAATAATAATAATAATAATAATAATAATAATAAATGTTGGTTGGAAAAAATGTGTAATAAATACATCCCGGACAAAATCAATAAATGGAGCAATTGCAGGGGAACATTCTGTTTTATTTATTTATTTATTTATTTATTTTTAAATTCCCAAGTATTCACATAGAGAGCCATGACATAAGGCACGGCATGTAGAGGACTTGGTGTTTTGGAGATAAAGGCATGTAGGCCGGTGTTTGCAGGATTCACGCAGGGCGACGTCGGCTTAGCCATGGGCAAGCTCTATGGCAACGACTTCAGTCAGACGACCATCTCCCGCTTCGAGGCTCTCAACCTGAGCTTCAAGAACATGTGCAAGCTGAAACCGCTTCTACAGAAGTGGCTGGAGGACGCGGACAGCGTGGCCGGAAGCTCGTGGCAGGCGCTGCAGCGTGTGCGCGCCGAGAAGGGGGGAGCAATTGGAGGGGCCACGACAGCGCCTGGCGCTGCTGGTGCTGGCGGTGGCGTCGCCACGGCGCTGCACGTCACGGCGGATGACGTAAGTGACACGGTGAGGACGGCGACGTATTTCGGGGGGGGGGGGGCGGGAGGGGGGAGGTTGGAGGGGAGGGGGAGTAGCTCCCCCTCCTCCCCAACCTCGATGAATAACTTTATGCGTCATCCATGGTATCTCTGGTGTATTTAAACATAGGTTGGGTTCCTCATAACTGCCAACTAATTAAATCATATCAAGGTGATGTAGGGACAAATCTGTTTCCGAAAGTTTGGGATTTAGCCCGTGAGCATGGCGGGATCCATTTAAGAACTGTAGATAGATTGATTGCTTGATTAGTCCCCCGCCACCGCGCGTGGCGCGGAGCGGGGGACTTATGAAACGGGCCGTGTCCGTCCGTCTGTCTGTCTCCATCTATGGTGGTGAGTTTGTACGCGCAATATCTCAGTAACTAATACAGTTATTTCATTTCTTTCTTGCACAGAGAGAGTACATATATTGGAGATGTGCAACGCTTGGTTATTTTTTAATTTTCTCAAAAACTGAAAAATTGCCAGATTTTTGAAATGTGAAAATGTGCAATTACCCCGATGTATAGTGGTAAGTTTGTACGCGCTAGATCTCAGTCACTATTAAAGGGATTTTATTTTCTCTTGCACACAGAGAGAGCGTATATTGGAGGTGTGGTTGTTTTTTATTTTTGTCAAAGATTGAAAAATTGCCAGATTTCTTAAATGTTTTGAAACATATGCAAAGGTCACTCGAACTCTTATTTCAAAAATGGAGGTGCGGCGGGGGACTAAACCAGTTCACTGGTATACTTGTTGTTCGATTGAGTGATTGCTTGATTGATGGATTGAGTGATTGATTGGTAGTGGCAGACGTTGCACCTGGTGACGGAGGGCGTGCTTTTGAGGGTTAGGGTTAGTTTTACTGACATACTTGTTTGCTCTCTGCAGACTGATTGATGAATTGATCGATTGATTGATGGATTGAGTGATTGACTGAGTGATTGGCTGGCCGTGGCAGGCCTTGCACCTGGTGACCGACAGCGTGCTGGCGAGGGTTAGGGTTAGTTTTATTGACATACTTGTTTATGTAGATTGATTGATTGTCTGATTGAGTGATTGATTGGTCGTGGCAGGCGTGTCACCTGGTGACGGACAGCGTGCTGGTGAGGGTTAGAGTTAGTTTTATTGACATACTTGTTTATGTAGGTTGATCGATTGATTGATTGAGTGATTGATTGAGTGATTGATTGGTCGTGGCAGGCGTTGCACTTGGTGACGGACAGCGTGCTGGCGAGGCGGAGGAAGAAGCGTACGAGCATCGACACGCCCATCCGCGTGGCTCTGGAGAAGAGTTTCCTTGGCAACCCGAAGCCAACCTCCGAGGAGATCCACGTCATTTCGAACTCCCTCCAGATGGAGAAAGAGGTACTGCTGGCATTGTAGTGGATTTTTTTTCCTGTACTGTTAAGTTATTTCTATTAATAAGCTATCAAAACATCACACCAACTCCCTCTCCCGTCACCAAACCAAACCCCCCTAACATTTTATTAGTTGAAAGTATTTATTGAGAAACAATTACTTGCGTTTGTTCTTTTATAATAAATGTTTCATAATGTAAAAAAAGTGAGAATCAACAATGGCTGCTTTGAACCGTTTACAGACCTTCAGGGCGCTGCATCCCCTCCCCCGGAAAAAAAAAATAAAATAAATATATAAATAAAAAAAAAACTATGGCGAATCATGCTGGAATAGGTTTTAACGTTCGATTTCCAGAATACTCCATTCACCAGGAAGTTGGTTTGTAAAAAAAAATAATAAAAAAAAAAAAATAATAATAAAATAAAATAAAAAATCATCTGCATTTGTACCACGAATGGAAGTGGATTGTTGATGGTTTCAATGCGTTTAAAATCTTAAAAACAGGTTGTGCGTGTGTGGTTTTGCAACCGACGGCAGAAAGAGAAGCGAATCAACCCAACGGCAACACCTTCCGATGTGAGTGGTCAGACCAACCTGCCCAGCCCCATCCGGATTTTGCCGGATTCCAACACCACCACCATTCTGACGAATACGCTCTCTGGCGGACTGCTGAGCCCCACCCAGCTTCTGAACCAATCAAAACCATCCGTGAACCAGAACGAGGCCGTGATAAGTACCTCCAGCCTGACGTCCGCGGGACGCGCGCTGTCGTCCGACGTCGCGGAATTGGGACAGACGCTGCGGTTAACTGCGGGCAATGTGGCGATGTCCAACAGCGCTTTGCAGACGATAGCCTCGCAGCTGATAGCCAACGCGGCGAAAACTGTGTCGGAATCGGGAGAGATCGAAGTGAAAAGACCCGCGTCGTTGCAGGAAGACCACTTGAGCCAGGATGTATTGACGTCCGTCAAGGGCGATAATACAGCCGTGAGCGATAATATGACGTTGTTGAGTGATAACAAGAACTTGGTGTCCACGACGTCACAGTTTTTCACCCAGGCAGGGAAGTCTTTAGCACAGACTATTTCCATACCCCAGCCAACCATGGTGATCCCGGCCCTGCGGGACATAGCAGACATTGGTAGCCTTACGGGGGAGCCCCCTGCCGGGATAACTAACGGACAGGGCACGCCACACACAACCATAAGTGGTTGATCGCTCTTATTTCTGCGATTATGATTATCAAAATCGACTGGGGTCACAGCACAAACTCTGCCTTAGTCCGGTATCCGCGGTATCCGCGGTAACAGAGTCCCGTCGCTTTTTTTTTTTAACGCAAGGTTTTCTTTTTGGTTTTAAAGATACTCAAAATTACAGCTCCCCCCCCCCCCCATAAAAATTTTCCTGAATGTATATATATAATATATATCGGGCCCTCACACCTTTTACTCGGGTCTTCTCGATTTTTTTCCCGGGGTCCCTTGGTGCCCTCCCCCTCCCAGATATATATATATATATATATATATAATATATATCTATTTCCGGGTGTTTGTTTTACTCTTTCGCACCACTTCTAGTATAAAAGACATAAGAATACTAAAATCGAAGCACAATTTTGCTGTCTTGTATTAACCCCGAATGCACATCTTTCAATCTTATCGCGAACTCTGCTGTATATTTGTTGTCCTCTCATACGCATCGTATGCCAATTCGGCCATGTTTGTTGCTCTCTCATCCACATGGAATCCCACCTCGGCCATGTCTTCCACGTTTTAATCACCGTTGGTTTAATATTCAGACCGAAAAAAAACACATCAAATTAATAAATAAAAATGTTCCATTACGATAAAAATATAAAACAATGCAAAAATGTGTTCAAATCGAATTTATCCAAAGGCGACTTGACTATTAACCATTTGTTTGTTTTTGGTTTTTTTGTTTTTTTTTTTTGTAATTTTTTTTGGCGCCAAGATGTCTTGATACCGTAAAAGAGACACCCATCGTTATATCCTCTACGTCAGTCTCACTTTCGGGAATTTCCGATGGCGGCCATGTTCCGACTACAAATTCGTCGGGTTAACACATAAAGAAATGATAAAGAAGAAGATCACAAATCAGATTTTCTTTCCGTAAAGGCACATCTGAGCGCTCATCCAAATAGTCATAAATCTTTTTTATTTTGCCTCCGTAATCCGTGGAGTTTTGTTCATTTTTCAGATTTTTCTTTCATTTCTTTATACATTTAGATGAATATGTTGCAGTGGAAACTTCTAAACTTTCCGGTAGATTTGGAAGTGCGAGTTCACTAGTTCGTTGTTAAGACTTGTATTTTGGGGATTTGTAATCTTTCGGTGTTCATTCCAGTATTAAGCACTAATGCGTACCTTCAATCAATCAATCAATCGATCAACTAATCGATCGATCAGTATCAATAAATGCGTACCGCACCGTGTTAATAAATGCCCACCATTGCTCCGGTTTGGGTGTGTGTAGCACTGCGCCTTCATGTCTGGATTTCACTGCTTGGAATGGTCATTGTGGGCCTGTGTGCCGTATAATATAACTTCGTGCAGTCGGTCACCTTGTTCTGAAAAGTTAAAGGATAAAAAAAAACAGTCGTTTCTATTGACAGCAGACGATCTTCGAAAGAAAATATTGACAAATCCCCGGAACAAGAGAAGCAGATTTTTGATCCCAGTCTATCAGTCAGTCAAGTCCAATCAATCAATCAATCAATCAACCAGTCTAGCGCAAAATGCTCAAGAGGGGGCAGAAAAGAAGCTTTGTTTTTGTTTTTTTTTTTTTTGGGGGGGGGGGGGAGGGGGAGGAGGAGAGGGTGTGCTGCGTAATCCGTGTGCAGTAACAGATTTCTTCAGGCGGGAATGGGACTGAGAAGCACACTTGGCTAATAAGTACACCGTGCCACTTGTTAAACGGTTACCGCTCGGTGTGAGATTTTTCAAAGCAATTTGAACACGGCATTTCACGATCGGCTTCAGCCCTGTTATCGGATTTATTTAGGTCAAGGTCAACTATAATGTAGCCTTAAAATTGTAATAATTTAATATGATACACTGCTTATGGGGGCTTGGGTGTTGTGTGAGGAGGGGGCGGCGTTGGTGTTCTGGGTGGGGGGGGGGGGCGGCATTGGGTGTAGTGGGTGGAATGGGCGGGCTTGGGTGTTGTGGGTTTAAGGAGGGGTGGGGGGGGGGGGTTGGCGTTTGGTGTTGTGGGTGGAGGGGGGCGGGCTTGGATGTTATGG
Source organism: Protula sp. h YS-2021 (assembly GCA_949752745.1). Taxonomy (NCBI): domain Eukaryota; kingdom Metazoa; phylum Annelida; class Polychaeta; order Sabellida; family Serpulidae; genus Protula; species Protula sp. h YS-2021. The sequence goes on along the minus strand of OX457029.1, from coordinate 66,194,371 downwards.
GTCGGGGGCGGCGTTGGGTGTTGTGGGTTTAGGGGGGGGGGGGATTGTGACCCGATTGGGCTACACACAGTTATTTTCCTAAGTGTTCAGTTCTATTGCTGGTATAAAAACAAACTGGTTAAAGGTTCATTGGCCGCATATGCTTTAATGTTTATAGTACGTCATATTTAATGTCCTGTTTACGTCATGCACTCGTTTGTATATATTTCATGTTTATATTTTATACATAAGAGAATCAGTATTATTGTAACGGAAACTAGAATTGTTGCGGTATAAAACTTCCCCTATTCCCCACCCCCCTCTCTCCGCCCGCACCCCCTCCCTCCACCCCCCTCCCTCCACCCCCTCCCCCCACCGTCCCCCCTCCCTCCTGCTCTATTTCTTTGAATTCAGTGTAATGTTTTATCCCTTTCTTTTGCTTCCTGTTGAGTTCTCCATCCCTCCCTTCATTCCTCCATAACCATGCCCCCCACCCCCCTCCCGCCCACCCCAAACGACATATTTGCAACATACGGCCTTGTTGCTTCCTGCATTCTGTGTGTCTAAAATATTCCATTCAACACTCGAAGGGGATGTATGGGCGGGGGCTGTTGTCACGGGCCCCTGAACCCCCCTCCCCCCCGTCCCCCCATCAACCATTCGCTCTCCCCTACACACACACACACACACACACGCACACGCATCTTCAAACGAGCAATTCAAAACTGTGTTCCGGAACAGTGGATTAATTAAACAACAGCCAACGAATGTTCATAAGTCCAATAAAGAGGTAATAAAAATATATATTGCAGTGAAATTTTGGTGTTTATTTCTTACTTAAGGTAGCATCTTAAGGGTCCAAGATAAGTGCGTGAGATGCCACGACAGCGCTGGAGAGGCGTTGAAAACGCTATCTCTGTTATTGGGTCTTTGATTGAGATGACGTAGTTATGACGTAGTTGTGACGTAGTTGTGACTTCGATTTTCCTTTTTGACTTTTTGAATGTGATTGACGGCCACGCATGTAAAAAAAAAATAGACTGATCGAGAAGTCACTGAAATGACATTCTGTAGCAGCTATTTTGTTTTGAGCTGAGGGTCTTCAAATTTCCACACAATAGACAATAAATTTCTTTAAAAAAGTGGCTAATAAATCGTTAATATGAGTGTTGTGCCATATACTCAATCTGTAAAACTAAAAAAATATACAGAAAAAATGGCAGGGTCGTCGAAATTTATTTTAAAAAAATGACCGTGACCGAGAAGGTCAAGGTCACCAAAGTACCTCATGTAACGTTGCTTAGGCCCAATGGGTCGAAAAGGAGCTGAAAGTCACTCTTACCTCTAACCGTTTCGAGATAAGAGTCAACTTCCGGTTTTTGACATTGACCGGGAAGGTCAAGGTCACCGAGGTACCTCTTATGTAACGTTGTTTAGACCCAAAGGGTCGAAAATAAGCTCAAACTCGCTCTATCTCTAACCGGTTTTGAGACAAGTCGGCGAGATAAGTCAGGTGAACTTTGACCTTGACCCTCAACGTCGAGATTCTGGATGACAGGTTACCCGCTACTGAGTGCGGTTTATATGTTCAAACTGGGATTCGAGCACCCTTTATGGCCAATTTTCGTGATTAATAGGGTTTTGAAAAACATTTTGACCTCACTTTGACCTTGACCTTTAAAGTCAAGGTCAAAATATTTGCGGTTCCACCAAGACCTTATGATTATGTATAAGTGTACCAAATATAAAGCTCCGCAGCTCGAGAACGTCATTACGTAAAAATCTTATGTGCGAAATTCATCAGGCGCTCAGGAAGTGGAAACTTGGTGGAATTGTTGCTTGGTGGATCCGAAAGATTCAGTCAAGTTTTTTTTTTTTCGAGAGTACATCGAACGAGTGCGGCAGATGACGTCATCACGTAAAATGTGTATATATTTTGAACGACATATGGTGTGAAAAATATCCCGGTGATGGACTTGAAATTTTATCTGGATATTCCTGTCTAGGCAGTCGGACGGTTCTGTCAACCTTTGACGCATGTTACATTTTAAGGGGAAATGCGGGTATCTCTGCGCCATCTAGCGACCGAAATGCGCATTACATTGAATATCGCTGAGTTTGAATCCAAGTTTGCACAGTATAAATAGCTACTAAATCCGTCTAGATGGAATTTTTTTATTCAAAGACAAACAGGATAGTGTCCAGAAATGGTCTGTATTGATATTTTGTTCCTAGAAGGGCCTGTGTTGATATATTGTCCATTAAAATCATATTACACTGTTTTTACCATTTATCCATTGAGTCAATGGGATTTTGTAAAAAAAAATTGTATAATTCTCTTATTGATAGGGTGACATCTATTTTTTATTCGCTTGAAACATTTCGTATGACGTGTTCTTCAAACAGGAAAAAAATGAGGCAATTGTCAATTGTGATTATGTGTGAATTTTGCATTTTGATTGAAATTTCTTGGTTTTCCCAATGGTTTCTATAGTAAAAGTACGCGACCTTTCAGTGTCTTTATTTCTCTTATAACATCGGTGACCCCCCTTTTTCTTTTCAATTTTTGAATATATACCCTCGAAGCATTAAACTGTGAAAGTATGAAGGAAATGTCAATTGTAGGTGAGATACCCGCATTTCCCTTTAAGGCAAGGTGTATGTCGTAAAAATCTTGTATGTAAGATTTCTCAGCTGCTGAACATCGGTGAAAGTTGAAACCTGGTGGGTTTTTGACTTATTAATTTCGTAAGAACGAATACAAAGGAGTGCGGCGTATGACGTCATAAAATATGCATATAATTTGGACAAGATCTTGTGTACACAATATCTCTATAACGGAAAGTCGTATCGATTAGTAGTAGGGAAACGCCGGTTCTGCGTCACTTTGTGACGTCATACTGTCTGGACCGGAAGTGACGTCATGTCTGGAAGTGTCGTCATCATGTCTGGACCGGAAGTGACGTCATAGTGTCTGTTTTTATCTGCTTCAGTTTTTGGATGGAGCGCGCGCGCGTGTTGGGATGACGTCATGATGAAGGGTAAACGTCAGAGCAGAGTGTGCGTAAACGTGATTTTGTTTTCGTAATTTGAAATAACGGACTTCCGTTGAAGTGTGGAACTTATATTTGTAACATGTTGCCATTTTAACTGTAAAAAGTGAAAAAGAGGGATAACTTTCGTTATAGTTGACCGATTTACATGAAAATTTCACTGTTTGATTCAGTTTTATATCTAGTTTTGTTATAAAGTGGTCACAGGCTATTTACACCGGTGGCTATATGCATTTTTGTAACATGCCGCCATTTTAACTTTGTAAAAAGTGAAAAATTGAGATAACTTCCGTTATACTTGGTCGATTTACATGAAAATTTCACTGTTTGATTCAGTTTTATGTAAATTTTTAACATTAAGTGGTCACAGGCTATTTACACCGGTGGCTGTATGCATTTTTGTAACATGCCGCCATTTTAACTTTGTAAAAAGTGAAAAATTGGCATAACTTCCGTTATACTTGGTCGATTTACATGAAAATTTCACCATTTGATTCAGTTTTATGTAAATTTTTAACATTAAGTAGTCACAGGCTATTTACACCGGTGGCTGTATGCATTTTTGTAACATACCGCCATTTTAACTTTGTAAAAAGTGAAAAATTGGCATAACTTCCGTTATACTTGGTCGATTTACATGAAAATTTCACTGTTTGATTCAGTTTTATATCTAGTTTTGTTATAAAGTAGTCACAGGCTATTTTCGCAGCTGGCTGTATGCATTTTTGTAACATGCCGCCATTTTAACTTTGTAAAAAGTGAAAAATTGAGATAACTTTCGTTATACTTGGTCGATTTACATGAAAATTTCACTGTTTGATTCAGTTTTATGTAACGTTTTAACATTAAGTGGTTATAGGCTATTTACACCGATGGCTGTATGCATAATGTGACATGCCGCCATTTTAACTTTGTAAAAAGTGAAGAAATGAGATAACTTTCGCTATAGTTGGTCGATTTGCATGAAACTTTCACTGTTTGGTTCAGTTTTATATCTAGTTTTTGTTATAATGTAGTCATTGGCTATTTGCGCAGCTGGCTGTATGCATAATTTGACATTCGCCATTTTAACTTTTTAAAAAGTGGAAAAGTGTAATAACTTTCGTTATGGTTAACCGATTTGAATGAAAATTTCACCATTGAATTCAGTTTGACGTCTTAGTTTACAGTAGTTTGCATAGGTGGGTTGTTGGATGGCGTGCGCCCACCATTCAAACATGTGTTTGAATTATTTTTACGTCAAACTATGGTTCAACAAGTTGTTTAGCAATTGTACAACAATTGTTCAACAAGCTGTTGTTCAACATGTTCAACATGTTGTTGAACATGTTCAACATGTTCAACAACATGTTCAACAAGTTGAACATGTTCAACATGTTCAACAACATGTTCAACATGTTCAACAACATGCTCAACATGTTCAACATGTTGTTGAACAAGTTGAACATATTCAATATGTTGAACATGTTGAACATGTTCAACTTGTGCAACAACATGTTGAACATGTTGAGCATGTTGTTGAACATGTTGAACATGTTGAACATGTTGTTGAACATGTTGAACATGTTGAACATGTTCAACTTGTTGAACATGTTGTTGAACATGTTGAACATGTTCAACAACATGTTGAACATGTTGAACAACAGCTTGTTGAACAATTGTTGTACAATTGCTAAACAACTTGTTGAACCATAGTTTGACGTAAAAATAATTCAAACACATGTTTGAATGGTGGGCGCGCGCCATCCAACAACCCACCTATGCAAACTACTGTAAACTAAGACGTCAAACTGAATTCAATGGTGAAATTTTCATTCAAATCGGTTAACCATAACGAAAGTTATTACACTTTTCCACTTTTTAAAAAGTTAAAATGGCGAATGTCAAATTATACATACAGCCAGCTGCGCAAATAGCCAATGACTACATTATAACAAAAACTAGATATAAAACTGAACCAAACAGTGAAAGTTTCATGCAAATCGACCAACTATAGCGAAAGTTATCTCATTTTTTCACTTTTTACAAAGTTAAAATGGCGGCATGTCACATTATGCATACAGCCATCGGTGTAAATAGCCTATAACCACTTAATGTTAAAACGTTACATAAAACTGAATCAAACAGTGAAATTTTCATGTAAATCGACCAAGTATAACGGAAGTTATGCCAATTTTTCACTTTTTACAAAGTTAAAATGGCGGCATGTTACAAAAATGCATACAGCCACCGGTGTAAATAGCCTGTGACCACTTAATGTTAAAAATTTACATAACACTGAATCAAACAGTGAAATTTTCATGTAAATCGACCAAGTATAACGGAAGTTATCTCAATTTTTCACTTTTTACAAAGTTAAAATGGCGGCATGTTACAAAAATGCATATAGCCACCGGTGTAAATAGCCTGTGACCACTTCATAACAAAACTAGATATAAAACTGAATCAAACAGTGAAATTTTCATGTAAATCGGTCAACTATAACGAAAGTTATCCCTCTTTTTCACTTTTTACACAGTTAAAATGGCAACATGTTACAAATATAAGTTCCACACTTCAACGGAAGTCCGTTATTTCAAATTACGAAAACAAAATCACGTTTACGCACACTTTGCTCTGACGTTTACCCTTCATCATGACGTCATCCCAACACGCGCGCGCGCTCCATCCAAAAACTGAAGCAGATAAAAACAGACACTATGACGTCACTTCCGGTCCAGACATGATGACGACACTTCCAGACATGACGTCACTTCCGGTCCAGACAGTATGACGTCACAAAGTGACGCAGAACCGGCGTTTCCCTACTACTTCGATTTCAAATTCTGCATGGTTGTTCTTGGATCAGCTTTTGACTTAACCAACGAAATTAAGAAATTCATTTCTCAGCCACTGAACTGTAACTTAGTGGGAATGTTGCTTGATTGTGTCAAATCTGCCCGGCCGTCATTGGGTAAAAATATCTGGACAGCGGAAAATCGGATCGACTCACCCCTCACCCCCTTCCGCCCACCCCTTCCCCCGCTTCCCTTTTGTTAGCTTACTAAGGATAGTTATTAACTACACTTGGGATTTCAGCGTTTTTTCAAAAGATTCTCCAATGATCCTGCATTCTCTAGACATACTTGAAAACAATTTCTTACATTTCGTGTGATGGACCTTTATGAGTGCTACTGACCTATATTATTATATTAAATCGTACTATGCACTTAATAAAAAAGCTTTGAGCTATTTGAAGTTGTAATTGTAAAACTTATAATTGTAAGAGATTCTAATTTTATGTTTTCTTTTTGTTAATTCTGATAATTGTATCGATGTTTCTAAATAAAAAACAACCCACGATGATGATGCTAAACGTCGTTCGCACTGACTGACCTTTTGGGTAAAGATGAAGTCGATGTTTATGTTTTGTGGGTTACAGCTTTATTATGCACTCTTTGTTATTGGGAACAACTAAAATATTACTATTGTGAACAAAGAATGGGGGAGGATAGATGGGCACTGTTGAGTATTCATTGAGAACGGTATAACTATAAATTATTAATCAATCTGCCTCTATTTTGTTCGAAGGTTTGTATTATTCCTGAGAGTTGAAAATAGGAAATAAAACTAACACATGCGAAAACGTAAAAGCACCCTGCCTTCGACAAGATGGTTTCTGATTACATTAGTGGATACATACACTGTGTAATTTTTGGCTACTTATGCATTCTATTGACTAACAAGTGAGACGATTGCAAGAAAACCGGAAGATATTATGGGACACGCTGGACACGCAGGTCGCAGACGGTACCCGTATAATGTGATCAGTCGTGCTCTGAATTAGTAGTAGTTGAGAAGGCATATTTTAATTGCAAAGGACGCAAAAGAGAAGAAAAAACTCGATTGGTCAGTCAAAAATAGGCAAATTGAGTGGTTAAGAAAAACAAATTTACTTTTTCATTTCAAAGAAATTAGAAATATATGGAATGCCGTTTTCAAATTTATTAGGCAATTATTGATATCAAGAATTAATTTTTGATCCAAAAACATTGATATTTTCATATTTAGAATTGATATAAAAATCATTAAATATTTAGAGATATAAAAATTTATTGATATCAAAAAAGATTTAAAGGTCTCTTAATAATCTTTAATTTTTGAGATCAAATTATGTCTATTTTATACTTAAAATTCAGAAGCAAGCATTTGTGAATAAAATAATGACTGCTTCCTGCATAAGGAATCTATGTTTTTTTTATTTTTTGTATGATTCGTTAAATTTAAGCGGACAATGTTTTGATCAGCGAGGGAGGGAAGGGTTAAATGCATATAATCACAGCAAATTGACTGGTCAAACCTTTTTCTTAATAAATACTTTAAAAGTTTATTTTTTGTATGATTGGGGAATCTGCCATTGTAATGGAAACGCATCGTATTTTTTGTATCATTTTAATACAGATACGTTTTGTGTACTATTAGTTTAGTTTGAAAACGAAGAGAATAGTTATCACTGACACACGCCCCAGCCACAGTATCTTCTCTCGTATTCACTTGGTATCTGCTCAGTCATAGCTGTTGTCACTGGACAGTCATTGTTTTCAGACGTTACTTGGTGTTCTGTGTCTGATTCCTCTGTAACCTGGTAACACGAAGTCATCGTCAACAAGAAAAAAGCCTGACGAGCAACTCTTACTTCGTTTTAAACTCATTGTCTTTATAAACTGACTTTAATATTAAAATATCAATCTAAAGCAGTTTTGTGATGGAAACGAGACACTTTATTTTTGACGAATCAAATTTTCGCTTCTCTTCCTCGTGCTGATTTGTTTCTGGAATTACCAGTATTTGGTGTAATAAGTTATTGAGCCCGTTCCTGTACTCAGGCGTTCCGATGTTTGCAGTCAGTATGTTGTAATCCGACAGAGACTCCAGTTGTTGATACTGGGATGTAATTGCCAATAGAACCTAAAATAAATAAATAAATAAATAAAATAATAATGCAATCTATTAGTAACATTTCGCAACATTTTCATCTGTTTTACCTATCAGTAATTATTGAGCTTTTTAAGCTACGCTGTCCTTTATAGGTTCAAGAATAAAACTCGAATTCATAGAATTTATGAATCTGATAATCAATTAAATATCAGGTTTTTGGCTTTTGCTTAGTTTGATCTTTGTCGCTTGTTCAGCGCGCAAGTTTGGAAATCATTATGTAACACACGATATTTGCGTCTTTTTCTTGATACAGGGCATATATATATATATATATATTTTATGATCTGAGTATGTATGGTGTTGTTTTGTTTCCTCGGTTATAACATTGAACCTGTAGTTTAATCATATATTTAAATACTGAAGTAGCTACCACGCAAAAGTAAATGTATCTGGGGCATATTATTTAACTAACTACGTTGTTATTTGCGGCTGAGTGGTCTTAAAAAGATATCACCTCGTATAAACCTGGTTGCAGGTCCATATGTATTCCTCCCGAAATGATCTGCGTTGTTTGTGAATAAAATGTACGCATTTCTATATCAGGAATCGTAGCAGAGAAGAGATTGCCACTGAAAATTAAAGAATACTCATCATCATCTACTTAAAGGTGTATGCCTATCATTCTATCACCACGTACAGCTCAAGGTAATCTACAAATATTCCATTCCCTGAATGACTAAAACTACATTATAAACCTCCAAGCTATAACCCAGCTAAATTGCATATTCTTTAATGTTTGTCTGAAAACTAAATGTTGTCTTCCCTGAAATGAATATGCAGGGCGTATCTCGCATTTGAGACCCGACAAACTTGATTTGAAGCCCATTTTTATTTGAAATGTAAAAAAAGCAGTGAGATTTTGCAAACACACATCTGCTTCTCGACTAAAGTGTTTTAGAGGTTGCCAATTATACAGCAAAAATTTTTAAAAATACTGTTGTTGAATTATGACTTACCTTTCATTTCTAAAAACGAGCCGCATATCACGATTGCGGAGAGGAGCGGCATATCCCACATTAGCTATCTCCAACTCGAAGCAGAAATCTCCGTTTGTCGGAACTGTCTCCGGCAGATTAGCCTGAATAGTTTAAACACCAGTATCACCGAATCTTAGATAGGATAATGATGACAGCTCTTGGTGCTGAATAGAGCATCCAACAACTAAATTATGACGAAAAGATATTTTCTATGATCAAGGACTATAATGATGCAATACCACAAATTCTAGAGACATGTGCTAACAAATGTATATGTATGCATGTAAATGTTCTAACAGTTAATAAAACAGAGACGAATAGATAAATAAAGCAAACAGCATGGAAAGATACTGACTCGTCTCAATACGAGGCGATAGCCCATGTTTCTATGCATGTCGTCATAGCAACCATCTTCTTTCCAGCCGTCTGTGACGTCATGGTTAAATCGACCATTTAAATAAGTGTAATGAAGCTCAGTCATTTCCTTAACAGAGGTGGGACAAAGATGTCTGAAAACAAATGCAGGGGAATATAGCGTCATAATTGCTACTGAATGCTGATGCCTGAAATTATATAATTTTATATATACATGGCAAATAAACTATTTTGAGGTCACATGTAAGTAATGTAAGTTTGTAAGGAACCCTATCAAAATCTTTTAGTTTATAATTTGAAGTGGTAACCTGGTACAAATCTTTCAATTATCTTGATTGTTATATGATGCTGGTATTGGTAATCATTTATTCTTTAATTTCTAACAGGATGCTACCAGAGGTATAATTAGTTTAATAATGAAAGAAGGGGAATATTATATATGCCTCCGGGTGTCCATATCTACTACTTCAAGGTCAAAAGAACAAGTAAATGCAACTAAATATTCCATGTATTACTTGTTTATATATCAACAAATACAACTAAAAATGCAAATTAACGCAATCAAGTGTTTGATGCACTACCTGTCACCTTCTTCATCGATAGCACATGTCTCCCCACCAATGCTGCAAAACATTGTGTCATTCTGCAAGAAAATTTGTAGAATGTTGAATAAGACCGCTAAACTAGGGAAAAGACATCCAAACGGCGAACTGAACTATAATGGAGAGTAAAGCCCATATAGCTTCGTTATCTTACTACTGTCAATAAACAATTTGAATTAACATTGATAATTGATCAAGCAAAGAAAGGTGGTTCTAAGTTTTTTAAGAGAGTAACATGAAGGCTAGCATATTCTGTTAACTTTATAGATAAAGACTGTTTGAAAAGGAATCCATTTTTTCTTGGTAAAAATCCACACAACTGGCTGAAAGTTACTTTGAAGTACGGTAGTGCAGCTATTTTTAGAGGTTTGGAAGGAGTATTATATTTAGATCAAGGCCGTAAAAGTTAAAGATTACTTGGAGTATTTGCGGAAAGGCCAACAAATCAGGCGGTTTCTTGAAGGTAGAGCAACTGCCTTCAGTTTAAATGCTGACAATGCGGGAATAACTTTGTGGTAGACTTATTATTCAAAGAGGAAAGACTTGGTGAAGACTTTATTTTATATTAAGACTTAACCAAGCTAGCGGTTGCTACGCATTACATTTTCATTAAAAAGTTATAAAGCAGGTGGTACTTGGAGATACGGGTATTATCTACAGATTAAAGGTTGACATGATTCTCAGAATAAAGGCTCACAAAGGTAGTGGTTGCTAGGATGTAATGTATTAACCAAAGTGTAAAGGTTAATAAAGCCAGATGTTACTTAATGGTAGGATTATTGTTATTACAGTAAATGTTTCTTGAGGCAAGCAGACATATATATATATATATATATATATATATATATATATATATATATATATATATATATATATATATATATATATATATATATATATATATATAACGCTTAGATTAAAGGTTTATAAAGAGAACGTTACTTGGAGGTAGGGGTACTCGAGTGTGTAGTTCCTGTAGGTGCCTGTGTCCTTTTCATTAGATACAAAGCAATCATTGTGGTGACCTTTTAAATGTCAATAATTTTATACACGTCTTAATACTTATGTAATAACCACTACTACAAAATGCCATAATTAACAGATATATTTTAGCTCGTTTTAGTTGGCCTCTTAAATCATTGGTTGAAGGCATTTTTAAACTGTTTTTCCCCCGAAAAAGCATATATTTTAATTATGTCATTTTACTTATTATAAAGGTTTTATATAACAGAATTATTGTATGACGGTTATTGACCGCGGGTTTTTAGAGAAACAGGGCTCGAATCCGAAAGGTGAGTATCGTGCTATTGTCAAAGCCCAAGCTCATTATCGTATATTTTGATCACATGCAAGCGCTATATTCCCTTTATTACATATACTTTCCCATATATAAATTTGCTATAGTACATAAACCGAGAAAATATAGTTAATTTAACATTCCAATATGGCGGATGCCTTGCATTGGCCTAGTTTCAAATGGATGTTGCAGTGAATAAAATATCCATATTTTGTGAAACGTTTTTATTGGAGGTAAAGTGGATAAAAAGCCGCAGTTTCTTCCGTGATGTCTACGTTATAAATACTGTATTAATAGTTCTACAACAAACTGAACCTTATAGAGACACGATCCCCCGTGTAGCGCTCAGGCTCTAAGAAATCGGTGCTGCTTTCGGTTTGCAAAGTGTCATACTACTACCACTTTTATCATGTTTTGATTTACAATTCTAAGAGTTTTACAGTTTTAAATTTTGACAAGTTTTACATATCAAAAACATTTTGACAATTATCTATATCTGTTTTATCCGTGTGTAAAATTTTAAAGAAACGAGTGAATAGCTCTGGAGACACAGGCTCGAAGGCACGTTCCGGACAAAATTATATCAAAACGTGAAGTTTTACCAAAATTCAAAATGCTGTCATTTTGACAGTTTTTGTGAATCCAAAGAAAAGTACATCATCTGAAGTATGTGCTCTATCCGTGTGTGAGATTTCAACACACAGACGCATGCGAACAGACGGACAGACCTGAAAACTCAGAACTATATATATCCTTCCGTTACACGGGGGGGGGGGATTAATAACCATATGGAGTAAATATTCTGGACAGACGTAGCCTCTAAATACAGTTTAAGGCAATTTCGATGTTGATCGATAGGGATGCAGATCTATGCGAGTATGCATTGGTACGTGCCCATACATAAGCATACCACGACAACCCGTACAAAATTATACATCCACATAAACGTGTAATTGTTACAATTATACTGGACGGAATTTGAAGAGGAAGAACCAGAACCTCAACAGGACTCAGCCTTCATCGAGGCATTTCTCCACCCATACCAGCCGGGCAACAATGCAGTTATAACAGCCCTGTATTACTCGCTTGACCACTCTAAGCTCAAGGACAATTCTTATTTCTGGTATGTAATTGTTAGTTTATCTGCTTTAAATGTTTTTCAAATCCTTGCAAAGATTTTGCTCTAAGAAATTTAAAATTTGTAGCAATTGAAATCATGATAATGAATAATTACTAGTCTTGCCGTTGTGGTAATAAGTGTGCAACAACGTTTAAATCTGACGCTATGTTGATTTTTTTGTAGGAGAATTAAAAACTTTGTTAATAAAATAAATGAAAGCGTTACTGATGCGGTATTTTTTGCGTTTGTTGAGCATCTCATCCTCCTCCGTCGGTGTTGTATCGTTCAGTGCTATGTACTTCTCCCGTGGGTATCGGAACGCAACTGTCCTGTGGGCATAAATAGTTCATAAGTTTTTCATAAATAAATCTGACACTTCAAGCATACGTTTAAATATAGAGTTCAGTTGCACAGCACAATAAAACTTGTATAAAAATAGACAATTTTAGTGATGATCTTTTTACGCACGCACTAACTTAAAAAAATGAAACACGAAAGTAAATGAGGAAATAAGGCTTCTGAGAATGTTCTCGGCATCTCTGAAAACCATTTTCTTCATTTTGTTTCTGCACTACAATGTCCTTGTATAAAAGGAGCTTCGGGCGAGAAGGATGTTTACATAAAAAACGCACACATTCTCAGGAATTGCGTTGAGAAGCTCGTCCATGATATCACTTCTGTCATCCCACACTTCCGGCGGAAATCCGTCTATCCAATCCTCATTCGTTCGGTTCCTATCATCCGGGTCCCCGAAATGTGTCGTCGAATGCCATTCGCCTTAAATTAAAAAGGCCTTTAAATAAATATCAGTGTTATGTTAATTGTATAAAATAGCTAACAATACATAAAATCGTTTATGAGAGATGGGGGCTTAGAATTGTTATCTGAAAACTTAAAATAGTAAAATCGGGTTTCTCTCTTGGGTGAAATATTCATAGTGCTGGAGTTTCATTTATAATGCATCGTATTACGTATGCCATAATAACAAAAATATATATTTTACATGTTATTATATTACATTTTTAAAGCGGTTTTATTATGTTTATAATTTAAATAACACCTCAAAATTTTATTTAATGCCAAAGTTCACGGTTCAACGGTTCAAATAGTCACGAGTTAATTGAATTAACCCCAGGTGCCAATAAAGCCTGCTTGAACAACTGTGATGAGCTCTTCAAACTCGTAAAAGATCGTGCTCAGCTGCTGTATGTGGCCTGTCATTGTCGGCTTATCCGCGTCCCCGTACGGGGCTTCGTCTCGCTGAAAACAATAAGATTTTGTGTACGGGTTGGTCCCGACTCTCCTTAATGTTAGTCTCTCGAGCTGGTCCGGGCTCTATTTAACCTTAGTCTCTCAGTATACGTATAAGAGTGGTTTAGGTAATCCATAGTATAAGTGTGGTATACGTAATGTATAGGAGTGGTATAAGTAGGTACAGGAATAGTATAAGTATGGTGCCAGAGGGTGTATTTCTGCTCAAAACTATGTATCACTTTTGTCTTAAAATAGTTATTAGTGTAAACACAAAGTAGAAAATACAAGACAGCATCAGCAGTATAATTTCAGTACATATCCAGCACTGAAGACATTTTTATAGTAGAAATACTATGCTGACTTTAAGGTTATAAGTTAAGGTCTTCTGAATTTCCATAAATAGCTATAAATCTGCAATAGCCAACGAAACAATACCATTTCTGATTGAAATCGGCAATAGGCAATGAAACAATATTATTTCTGATCCATTTGGTAAAAGAATATCTACAATTATATCCCTCCATTGCTGGATAAAGTGGACTCTTTCAGATGGATATTTTCCGAAATTGTCCAGGTATTCAATAAGAAACTGGAAACCGTTATTATGATATTCTTTCATGAAATATGAGTTTTACCTTCTCATTGATGTAAGAAAATCGGGGGATGATTGTAAATCTGGCTTGGCGGATTGCCTCAAAGTCTTGACGTATGATCTCGAACACTTCCGGTGCTATCACTGGCTCAAATTTATACTCATCTAAGATGAAATAACGCCAGGTGAGCGTCACGCCATCCTCTTCTCGAATCTGATCTAATTTTTCTTTCTGGTGTAACCATACAACCATTATTTATGACTTAATTAAGCATTCTTGCATTTCTTGAGAATTTTGATTGAATACAGCGTGAATAGAAAGAAAGCAAGACTGGAAGGTTTCACTTCGTAGCACACATAGTTTAACATATTCACAGCTAAATTAAGTATGTGCTGATTGAATAGATTATAATTTCAATCATTAGCAGTTGTTATTACTTTGAAAAATACCAGTGTGTGCAAAAATGCTAATAATATCATTATTGTAAGCTGTTGTATACTCACTGTAAGGCTGTTCGGATCAGAAGTCCTGGTAGAAGTCTGCCGGAGAAAACCTCGGTCAGGATTCTCCACATGTTCCAAAGACTCTTCATAGAAAATGTCCACGTAACTAGGAGTCATAAAGGCCTTGTATAAATATCTTTGATATTGCGGTTGACTTGTCAGACGCCTTTATGTAAAACATTGGCTTTTACTTGTCTTTAATTGAACTCCAATGTTAATCGGGACAATAGATACGGATATTTATTCCACCTAAGCTTGATATTTTAAACACATTGAGATTATGTTTGAAATGAAACAACTATTTGCATGATAAAAAACAGTACCAGAATAAAAGTACAATGCTACAAATTGTGGGTTATAATGTTGTTTACCTATCGGGCATCTGTGCTGCTGGTTGTGTGCATGATCCACATTCATACTGTGTGACTTGCACACTAGGCTGTATGCCTACACCATATTCGTCCTGTGTTTTAGGCAATGAATCCACCACCAGGGCTTCAATATCACGAGCTGACAGACACACAATGATCACGTGACATATAAACAATACATAAAATATAAAGGATACAAAGCAGTGAAGGGTGCTGATGCAGTTGTCGCTCCTATCTTTCTACAAATGAGGCGACTTTTGCCGTGGCACTACAGTCACGCCACCCACCCCTCACCCCCTCCCCCATACCCACCCCCATCCCAACCCCCTTCCCCACCCCCACCCCCTCCCTCCACCTAAGTGTCTGCAACCATTCTTACATAAGGCCCAACTCAATAGTTACAATTGAGTTTAAATGTTTTGCAGACTGTTATAAGGGCATATTGCTCCATGAGAGCGTTATTTTTATAAATTCACTTTTAACTCCAGAAATTTTAATCCGTTTTTTGTTTTGGTGATACCTTACTGCAATTTCTTAATTACTAGCGTTAACATGTTTTATACATTTTTGCACATCTAGTTTATTTTATAAAAATCGTGTCAAGGTAGATTCTTTTTATTAATTTAAATTTTATATGTCTATTAACTCAAGTTTATTTATTAATTGAAATGTTCTTTCCTATTAATTGTAACAGTGTTTTTATTAATTGGCATGCTAATTTATTTATTAAAGTAGGCGAGTAGTACGGTAGTACGGTGTCTTTTTAAACACGACAATGCCATACGTGGGTGACATTTTCGCGAACAAACTAAAAGAACACACATTTAACTACACATTGCGTCATAGTTTCTGCTCAAGAACAATGACGCAACGTGTAGAAAAATTACCCGCATTACCCGTAGTAACCGCACATTTCTCCCAATTATTGCGTAGTTTATAATGTACCTTGTAAACTCGTAGATATCAACAGTCCAAGAACAGATACTAAGACATATCTTAATCCGTTCATCTCCAACAATTTCGAATGCCGATTAATGAATATAAGAAAATTAAAGACTTTTTTCTCATTAAATGTAATTTGTTATTTGTAACGAAAGCTACTTGTAATTTAGATTTATTTTTATGACTTAATCTTGTTTCAATATTCGTAGTTACAGTTTATGCATGCTTTCTAGGGCAACATCTGTCAGAGTCACATGACCGTTCAACACTATTAAAGTACAGAAACAACGACACATCTGCTTCCTCCCCCCTCCCCCCTCCCCCTCCCCCCTGAGCAAAGTGTATTGTTTTCTTAACTTTGCAACGGAATATGTAACGATATTATACCCGAACACTCGCGTAACGTCGGGCCGACGTCGGAACGGTATAAACCAGGTCGGAAAACGTCGGCATCGGCTTCGATGCATCGGTAATGCATCGGTTATAGGTTGGCAATAGTCGAATTTCCATTTTTTCTCATTCGTCGGAAGTTCATCGGTTGCCGACGTTGGCCCGATGATTATTTTCCTCAGTTTAATAGATGTTGGCAAATATTCATCGGGCCGACATCTTTTTCCGACGAACTTCCGACCAATTGGGAATTTTTTTTTGCTAAAAATATTATATTCATATATTACACGTATTTCTCAATGCATATATTATATATACATTTTTATGCATTGGTTATACGTTGGAAATAGATTAACTTCCGACCAATGGTAAAAAAAAATGAAACGGATATTGCATACGTATATTCGATGTATTTAGTTATACGTACATTATACATATATTTGTATATGTTGGCCCAACGTCTGACATAGACGTACTTCCGACGGAACAAAACTTAATTGTTTTTGAAAAAGATATTACTGATGTATAACCGACGGATTACAATAATCGTATAATATACAAATATATCACTGCATCGGCTATACGTCGGAAATATACCGAATTCCGACGAAAACAAATTTTTTTATTTGAGATATTACAAGCATGTAATATGCGTATAAAAATATACGTACATTATACATATAGTTATATTTGTCGGTGAAACGTCGGAAATATACCGATTTCCAATGGATCTCTAAATTTGTGTATTTCACGCATAACTTGAAATGAAAACTATATATATATATATATATATATATATATATATATATATATATATATATATATATATATATATATATATATATATATATATATTCATTGCGTTGTGTACGAGTGCTCCACATATTCCACAGCGTCGAAAAAAAAGATGCCGATATTGCCAACGCGTATTATACGTATTTTTTTAAACGTCTATAAAACGCATATTTTCCTATGTATAAATGACGTCGGAAGTACATCGGAAAAAAGATGCCGATATTGCAATCGTATATTATACGTATATTTTATACGTCTATAAAACGCATATTTTCCGATGCTTATTCGGCGTCGGAAATTTATCGATTGACGTTTTGTAGGGGACATTATGAAGAATCTATAGTGGAGCATTATGAATATACTTGAAAATTATCATTTGCCTCAATAAACTAGCCCCAGCCGCCATGGAGTAGAGGTATGTTCCGCGCCTAGGATGCAAGAGGTCCCCGGTTCAAACCCAAGTAAGTAGTAGTGTTTAGTTGCAATATATAGATATGCTATGTTGTATATTGATATGCTATGGTGTATGTATGAATATGTGAATTATGAATGGTTGGTAAAGGTTCAATGGGTCAGTTAAGGCTAGAAACAATTTTTTTACGTATAAAAATCATCGGAAGTTCGTCGGAAATGCATCGGAATATAAACGTATAACCGACGTATAGCCGACGGTTGGTATCCGACGTCGAAGAATTTGTAGGGATATTTCCGACGGTGGCCCGACGTATTAAAGATATATCGGCCCGATGTATATCCGATGTACGAAGACGCTATATCTATTATGCGTCGGGCCATAGTTAATCCTATGTGCAACCGATACATCGGCCGACGAAGTTGCCGATATTGCCGATCTAGTATAGATGTATTTTAGACGTTACGCGAGTGTTCGGGTACTAACATCTTTAAAAGCCTCATTAGATTAATTCAAAACACTCGGTACACAGGTATACAGGATACATGTAACGTGCATTAGGTCTCAGTATATATTCGGTATACCAGCATAGAGAGAGAGAGAGAGAGAGAGAGAGAGAGAGAGAGAGAGAGAGAGAGAGAGAGAGAGAGAGAGAGAGAGAGAGAGAGAGAGAGAGAGAGAGAGTTTGAGCTCAGTTTTGGACCAATTTGACCTAAAAGACGTTACATGAGAGTTGGTCTTTGACCTTCTCAGTCAAGGTTAAATTCGAAAACAGGAAGATGACAATTATCTCTAACACAAAAATAGAAATTCGAGCCCATTTTGTTGGCACCAAACACCGACAGTTTATTCCTTGAATATACCAATCACATCGTTTTTACTGGGGTGTTAATGTGATTTCAGGCCCGCCGTTTTCCTTTTGAGGCCCGCTTTTTTTCATCTGAAGCCCGACTCATGTCATCTGAGGACCGACTTTACGAGGTGATTACTATTATTATCAATATACCTGACTTGGCTTTTCTCAACTTTATCGAATAATTTGTTCATGTGTGAAAAAAATTCCGAGAGACCACTGACATGCCACATGGTTAGCATACGTGTCCATAACCCGTGGGACCACTCACATATCACATGGTTAGCATGCGTGTCCCTGACCTGAGGGACCACTCACATACCACATGGTTAGCATGCCTGTCCATAACCGGGGGGCCACTCACATACCACATGGTTAGCATGCGTGTCCATAACCCGGGGGACCACTCACATACCACATGGTTAGCATGCGTGTCCATAACCCGGGGGACCACTCACATACCACATGGTTAGCATGCGTGTCCCTGACCTGAGGGACCACTCACATACCACATGGTTAGCATGCATGTCCATAACCCGGGGGACCACTCACATACCACATGGTTAACGGCGGACCACGACGTCAACCCGACGTCATTCTGACTTTATAATGTTTGCTGGGATATATTTTATAAAGGCGCAGAAATACTTCATCTTTTAACCAAACCCCTTTAAACGAAATTAGCGGTCCGCGTATGAACTTAAGATTATCCCACGTTGTCCGCGTTTTTTTTCTTTTCTTTCTTTCTTTCTTTCTTTCTTTCTTTCTTTCTTTTTCTTTTTCTATTTTTTTTTGGGGGGGGGCACGCATGGTACCACATATTATAACAAATGCACCCCGGTCTCTTTCACAACTTCGTTCTGAATTTCTTCATAAACTTGAAAATTCTGATATGTTGAAAAGAATTTTTTTACTATGCTTGGTACAGGCCTTGCAAGGTGACGACAACAAATGACGTAGCACGCATTGCGAAGTACTTGAGTGATTGATTAGACTAAACAGAGCGCTTCGTCAGACGTCATGCCTCAGACGAACCCAATTTAATACTCTTCTCCATACTCTATCAAGATGCTGTATATTGTTTACGTGTTGTCTGTCTGCCATCGTTGTCTCGCTTGAAAGTAAATATACCTGTTTTGTTTATTTATTTATTTTGCAGACCCTTTTCCGTTTTGAAACGCGAAACGCAGTAAAAGTTTTCATGTTTATATACAACAGTACGTATCTCGCGTGTTGATAACTAATTAATTAACAGGACTTGAGTGACACAAACAGACCAATCAATAATTAACACTTGACAAGCTTTTGGCTTACAAGGGTTATATGAATTTGTGCGAGCAAAATTCGTCCTTTTTTTTTCTTCTTGACACTTTCTCCGATTTTTTGTGTCTTTTTCTTCTCTGACACTATAGGCCCTACGACCATGAAACGTGGGACTTATGAAGAGCTTGATCTGAACATGTGCATGTCACTTTTTATTTTCGTCTTTGATTTCGTTTTCTTTGTTAAAACGCCATGTGAAAAAGAGTGTATTTTTTGCAAGTAAATGCGTAGCATTTTGTTCATACAAATGCCTTGCAGCTGCCGTTGGATCGACCCGATGCTTTGAAAAGTATCATCCTATCTTTTCTTTGCCCGTAACACAGTTGAAATGCAATTTCTAATAAATTTGAAATTAAATTTCACTGGAGTACAAAACTTTATGGTTGGCTCCAAGTACTTCATGGGTAACCCCATGTTTGCCCGTACTGGGATCCGATATTCACTTTTCATCCTTACGCCTGTGAAGAAACACAGTTTGTAACACCAAGTTAAGTTTTTTTGGATTTTGAGGGCCCTTCCTAGCTCTGATGGAGGAATGAATAGCACGAGTAGTTGCTGGATATATTGAAGACCATCTGGGTGAAGTTTGGGCGAATTACATCTAGAGGGACCGACGTAACAACAGTGTGATTTGCCAACTGCGGCGTCAACACTCTGTGGTGGGTAGCCTAGTTGTTTGTGTCGCTAGCGTACCGCTTTCAGACACATCTTCTATCGAACCTTAGGCTTGTTACGCTACAGAGTTATTTGGACCGCTGCACACGAATCCTGGCCAATTTTTAGACTGTTTTTAGCCGTTCTCGGTTGTGAGTAACGCGGCGGTGCCCTCAACACGTGGGCAGGCAGTTTTGTCAAGTTTTACGAGGAACGAGGACGTTTTCCAGATTGCTAACTTCACCATTGGTAATGGGCTCTCCGTAGGTTTTTTAGCTACTTACAACTTTTGGTTCTGACCACGTCACACGGAGAAATAAGCAGTTTTCTTTTTGGCGGGAAGGCGCCCACGGTGCGGCGAGCTGACAGAGACACCGCGGGTCTGCTAACTACGTTGCTTTCCTAACTCCTGGTCAAGAGAGTGTAGGAAGCTGCTGACCACCTATGAGGAAATTCTTGGCAGCGTGCGAGACGTCTCAGCCAAGTTTTCGCAAGTGGTAGCTTTCCCGCGCCCTTTGCGTCACAACGCAGCAGAGTGTGCCGCACTCCGAGTTACTCGCGAGTTACGAACGCGTTACTCGGGGGGGGGGGGCACACAGGCTACCAGGAGTGGCACTGTCAAGTCACACACTGAAGCCTGCATTTGCAAAGCTGCGTAACACATACTGCGGTGTGATGCTGCAGGTCAGATCGATAATATGCATGGAAAAGAAATGTGCCTCGATGGCTCAGTAAAAACTGCTGCCGTTAATTAACTTTCTGCTTTCGCTTGCAGTCATGAACAACCATGGTAAAGAAGCCGCGATGTGGGCACGCAGGCCTTAAGGACGATCCCCACGACTACTGCAGGGACTGTGCTACTCGCTACGGGCAACAAGAGTGTAACGGTGATATTACGTGTGCAGTCTGTCAACATCTGTCAGATCAAGTGTGGAGAAGTTTAAACAGGCAGCGTCGGCGCCAACTACGCAACAGACAAATAAAAGAACTGTGGTCGCGAACAATGTCCTCGGCGGACACTCCAACTTATGAGCCCTCAGGCAAAGATCCCGGCACGCCTCTGCGGGATGAGACGGTGCTGTCAGGGCGGAACTCGAGCACCGAGAGGTCTCCCAAGAAACGCCGCAAGCATAAGTCCAGGAAGGATAAGAAACATTCGAGGAGCCCTACATCGGAAACGAGCGTCCGTGTGTCGTTGCAAGAACTAGAGCAGGAGGCGGCAACTATAACACCACTCCCCTCGGCTAACAGTAAGACCACGGAATCTTTTGAGGAATCCGTTGTGAAGGCTGCGAACAGGGCGTACACCTCGGGCACGTGGGACCCCTCGACCACGAACGCTGGTGACACACCCAGCATGGGGGGATACCAGCCACCAGCGGAGAAGCCGATTCTCCCATTGCAGATAAACTTTGAAGAGATTCTCCGTAAGGCACTACAGCAGCAGGCAGCCATGATCTCACAACAACTCGTGGGGCTGCAGGCACGTGCACCGAGCGCAACAATTACAAGTCAGGAGCAGGTGAGGGGGCTCACACCCACACCCGAACCACAGCGGGCCCCCTCTCGCGCCGTGTCGCCCAAGCCGGCAAGCACGGAAGGGGAGCCATCACCCCTAGCCACACTCATGACCCAGATGGAGGATGAGCGGCATAGCAGCCCGAAGCGCGAATCAACGCCCCCCCCCCCCGCGACATACAGGTTAGAGGTGGAAGTCGCAGCCGCCTACTATCTTCCTCATCCTCTGACGACTCCGAGTCCTCAGGCTCCTCGCCGCCCCACCGACGAAGGAGGCGAAGTCGGGTGCCCAGCCGGCGCCGCATGCCCACACTCTCCGGCAGTAAAACAGAACATAGGGCACGATCGAGAGCACCGCGAGGCCTACACGCCTCGCCTTTCAAGCACCCGGAATGTGGCGACTGGCTAAGATCACCGCGGAAACGCGACGTATCCCCCTGGAGAGGTGCACGGAAGAGGAGGCGCCTCTCAGACGAAGGGTCCCCAAGCAGGGCAAGCGAGGAAGTAGGCTCAGCCTCAACGGTCGACCCGCTGGATATCTCATTTCGCGACGTTGTAGAGGTAATACAGAGATTCTCGAATGCCCAAGTAGGCAAACCCCTGAAGGAGACGCACTCCAGTTTCAGATTGGCCTCTGAGGGGCCGCGGGAGCAGGGCCCAGAATTTATGGCACTCGATACAGCAGCTGGTATTTTGGATGCCATCAAGTTGAAGGAGGCAGAGTTTCAGGCAAAGGACTCGAATTTTGGGAAGGCCTTGGACTTCGGGAAAATTCACACCTCATCTGAAATGCGCGTCGCGCGAACGTCGTACAGGCCATCGGACAACGCAGTCAACTTTGAGCCACTCACGTACCCTAAGCACGCCCCAACCTGGTTACCTGTGGTCCGCCCCGACGACAAGGTGACATTAAAAGACAGGGATCTCAGCTACATTGAGGGCATCGCGAGAACGGGGCTGCGGGTGCTATCATTTATCGAGTACGTAAATCAGACCTTGGTGGGTGGATCCCTGGAGTCCGATGCCTCCATAGTGCCCAAGCTCATTGGGTGTCTTGTGCGTGGGACGAAAGACCTGATTAAGCTGCACACGGCACTGCTGTCATCTAGCATTCAGCTGCGCAGGGACAATGTCCTCCAGCGTTGCAAACTCCCGCAGGACAAGTTATTCCAGTTGCGGCACGCAGAATACGTGGGGCAAGCACAACTGTTCCCAGATGACCTGCTGGCAGAACTCAACGGCCGGCACATCCAGGACCTCCAGAATCGCGCGCTACACGAGCGGTACACGCAGGTCACGCCACGTCACCGGTCCTACAGCAGCAGTCACCAACGGGGAGCACACCGCGGGCGCACGGCGTCGGCGCCACCCAGGATCAAGGGCCCGCAAAGCCAAGAGAGACGGGGTAGTGTTTTTCGCAAGGCCGGCCACACTCCATCAAACAGGTGACAATTACAGTCAGCAGCAGGCCAGTCCCTGTCACGGGAACTGGCTCGCTGCAGGAGAACATCTAAATTTTGGCGTAACATTGTCAGATATCAGGGACAGAGTGCTGCGCGCAAACTCCTTGCCCGTAGGAGGCAGGCTCACACACTTTTGGTTAAAATGGAAAGACTTGGGGGCGCCGACCAGGGTAGTGCGGTGGCTAAGATACGGCTACCCCCTCCCATTTCGCAAAGTAGACGGTCAAGTGCCCCCTATTCGGCTGACTCAAAACGCGAACCCGAGCCTTGTGACCTCATACGGCAAGGGAACGGAAAAACAAGCAGCACTCACGGATATGCTGGACAAGTTGTTAGAAAAAGGAGCCATAGAGGAAATGCCTGTGGGGCAATCAGGCATGTTCCACAGGGTTTTCCTAAGGCCAAAAAGAATGGGGGGCTGGCGTCTCATAATAGACTTGAAACCATTAAACGCGCTTTTGTCGACCCCAACATTCCAAATGGACACTTGCCAGCACATCCGCAAGGCGGTCAGTCGGGGCATGTGGGCCACCTCGATCGACCTAATGGACGCGTACTTGCACGTACCGATGTGACCCGCACATTACAAATACCTGTGCTTTCAGGTTGGGGAGCACAGGTATTGGTACCGCGCGCTCCCCTTTGGGCTGGCACCGGCGCCCTGGGTCTTCAGCAAGACAATGCGCTCAGTAAAGTCGTGGGGGCGACAGCAGCTAATGCTGCTGTTTCAATACCTAGACGACTGGTTGAACGCGGGTCTGAACAGACAAAGGGTGGCCGCTCAAACATTAACGCTACTCGACAAATGTGTCGAGCTGGGGTTACTCGTAAACTTAGAGAAGTCGGAGATAGAGCCCAAACAGGTAATTGTGTTCCTAGGGGACGTGTTCGACTTCACAGTCGGGCGCGTATTTCCGTCGCCAGACAGAATTCAGAAGATTCGACATATGATCGAGTCGATGTTGGAAAACAGGTGGGTTCCCGTAACTGTCGCAGAAACGTTGCTGGGACTGTTAGTAGCAACAGAAAAAACGGTGCCCATGGGGCGCCTTCATTTCCGGGGCTACCAGCATGCAGTGCGAGCGGCACTCAAGAGGGGCCGCGATTCACGCAGCAAGTTCAGACTCCCGCCACAGGCGAGAGAAGATCTCCGGTGGTGGGTGAATATAGTACATCTGACGCAAGGAACCCCGTTTACCATACCGCAGCCACAACTCCAGTTACAAACCGACGCATCAAAGGTAGGCTGGGGGGCACACTTTCACGGCAGGTTGTTTCAGGGGCGGTGGCCGCAGCAACTGCGAAGCATGCACATCAATGTGTTAGAAATGCGCGCAGTAGGAGAAGCACTGAGGATCCTGGGGCAAGAACTTCAGGGCAAAGCTGTACTGTGTCTGATAGACAATGCTACCACGGTAAGTTACATCAAAAAGCAAGGGGGCACAAGGTCGCCAACCCTGATGCAAGCAACCAGAGAGGTGTGGGAGCTAGCAATCCGATACCAGGTAACACTACTACCACATCACATTCCGGGGAACCTGAACGTGTTAGCGGACATGGCACCAGGCAGGGTCAAGTCCTGCAGGGGGAGTGGACGCTCTCTACACGACTCTTTCGTTGGGTGGTGGAGAGTTCGGTCTTTGGGCCCCCACAGGTGGACATGTTCGCAACGCGTCTCAACACGCAACTCGGGAGGTATGTTTCACCATGCCCGGACCCGGAAGCCACAACCAGCGACGCGCTGAGTTGCACGTGGCCGCAGGAGGTACTGTATGCGTTTCCCCCAACCACGATACTCGAAAGGGTAGCAGAGCGGTTAGGGAGGGAGCAGAGATTTACGTTGTTACTAGTGGCACCGGCAAATCCGGCGTCACCCGTGTTCCCACTGCTACAACGGTGGGCGACCGAGACGCCGAAGAGGTTGCCAATGCATGCGCGGGCACTAAGACAGCCACATTGGCAACACTGGCACCCGCACCCACACACGATGAATCTTCATCTGTGGTCCCTAAAGCGAACTGGCTAAAAAGACAGGGGTTTTCGGCACAGGCGGTCGCACGCATGCAAGAGGTGCACGCCAAATCCACCCGTTCGGTTTATGGGTCACAGTGGAAGGTATTCGAGAGGTGGTGTTTGATGAAATCAGCAGACCCTGTGGCAGCAACAGCGCCATTGATCGCCGATTTCCTCATATACCTCTTTGAGGGGAAAAAGGTGGCCACCAGAACAATAGAAGGTTACCGTGCAGCGCTGGGTTCAGTGCTGAAGAACGCAACAGGGTACGACCCGGGCCAAGACGAGTTCCTGTCTAAACTAATAAGAAATTTTCGCTTGCAGAGACCACCCCCAGTCAAGCACATAGTACAGTGGGACCTAAAGGTAGTACTAGATTACTTTCAGGGCCCCACTTTCCGAGACGAACAGAATACGCCACTGCGGGAGCTCACATTCAAGGTAACTTTCCTTCTAGCATTGGCGTCAGGCAAGAGGAGAAGTGAGATACACGCACTCGACCAGCTGTATTTCATAGACGAGAACAACAGCAGGGTTGTCCTGAAACCTCGAGCCGATTTCCTAGGCAAAACGCACATCGTGACTCATGGCAAGGGTACGTTTTCGGAAATCTCAGTGCCTGTGCTACCCGGGGACGCACTGGAGGAAGAACCGAGGCGCACAGGGAAATTACTGTGCCCCGTGGACACACTACGTAAGTGCACGGAGGCGTCAAAGGCAATACGCAGCCCAGAACAAAAAAGACTAATAATACCGTTTCTTCCCCACATTACTAGAGATATAGGGAAACCCACCATCTCCAACTACATCAAAAGGGAAGTAGTGGCGGCATATGACGCGGCATCGCAAAGCGAAGGGACACAAGAAAGGCCCAAGATGCACCCCCATGAAGTGCGACAGATTGCATGTTCACTGAAGGCGGTAACCGGCGCAACCATGGAAGACATATTGCGTGCGGGCTGCTGGCAATCCCCTAATTCTTTTATTCGATTTTACTTACAGGATTACACGCAGGATTCCGTGTCAAAGCTGTACCACATGCCATTCGTAGCAGCGGAGTCCATCATTAATAAGTAACACCGCGGGAAATATTAATGTGAGGCACTTATGTTGCAGGTTCAAAGGCAAGGGCTACAAGGGTGGCAACGGAACGAAGGAGAAGTCCACGAAGGGGCGAGGGAAAGGGAGCAGCGCGCAGGCCCGCCCCAACGAGTGAAGAGCTGCCACCCAAGCGAACTGGCTCGATAGGGCAGACTTTCGGTCTTTTTAACCTATATACTTTTTACTACAGAGTGTTATGAGTGGGTAACGCAGGGAACAACTGCGCGGGGCAGCGAGCTACGCATGTGCCCCCACGAGGCACAGCAGCGGGCATCTATAGTGTGGGATGGGGGACGACAGTTGGTCGTTCACCAGTACTGAGGAGCGTTCATATCACCCCGAGGGCGACGCATGAGTAACGCGACAGCATGGCGCGGGGAGATGGGGCCCAAGAAGGGCACACCTGGGAGCGCACGAGTAACGCAGTGCGCCCACTGGGCGCACATGTTGTAACATAACGCGAAAACAAGGAAATTTCGAAATTTTCGGTTTCTGTTGACCTTTATGACAGTGTGGACCCAGCGTTAGGTGCCTTGACGACTGTCCAGTAAAAAAAAAAAAAAAAAAAAAAGGGGGGGGGGACAAGCTTTACCGTAGGTGCGCGGATGCACACCGATAGCAAGAGAACACTGGTGTCGGGAAACTGACAGAAATAAAACAAAGAACTGTTGATAGAAGTTTTATTTATTGTCATGTTAATCGAAGGCATGGCGCCCGAAGGGCGTGGTACCCAAGAAATGCCATTCCGCTGGTTAAATCTATTTCAAAGCATCGGGTCGATCCAACGGCAGCTGCAAGGCATTTGTATGAACAAAATGCCCATTTTTATTCCCCATTAAAATGGGTTTTTGTTTTGTACAAATGTTGTAGCTGTTTAGTTGGATCGAACCGATGCTTACAACAACCAGTCCCACCTCCTCCCACCATTTCTGGGGCCCCACTTTTCGGGGCGCCGGATGAAAAGTGAATATCGGATCCCAGTACGGGCAAACATGGGGTTACCCATGAAGTACTTGGAGCCAACCATAAAGTTTTGTACTCCAGTGAAATTTAATTTCAAATTTATTAGAAATTGCATTTCAACTGTGTTACGGGCAAAGAAAAGATAGGATGATACTTTTCAAAGCATCGGTTCGATCCAACTAAACAGCTACAACATTTGTACAAAACAAAAACCCATTTTAATGGGGAATAAAAATGGGCATTTAACCTACATCACACACGGTTGCTCAATGAGCTTTGTGCGAGCTCTCACTGCGTAAATAGATAACGCAGCGTATGCTAGATCAGTCCATAAAACCTTAAGTCAACAGAAACCAAACACTACTCGGCTTATAAGACGTATTCAAGCTGTGTTGTTTGCAATATATTATTCAAGAAATAACCCATTGAAGGAAGTATTTTTGCGTTTTAATTTTTGTCAAGTGTTTAACATTTCGCAAGCGAAGTGACGTTCTAGTAACACTTCAGTTTGTCTTTGGCAATATCACTGTAGAATAGCGGAATGTAATAAAGCAGAACAGAAATTAGCAAATGCTCTTGTCTTATTATTCGTCTTTCTATTCGAGGCACTAACACATAAACTATTAAAATACGATCGCAACACAACATCATGAGAAACAGAAGTAAGCAATTTTATATGATTTGTTTTATTTTTCTTTTTTATGAAGGTCGTTACAACTCCGTGCTTCAACATGTACAGGCAACTTGAGAGGATTAAGGCTCAGCCGGTCACTGACGCCAGACAAACAATACTCAACGAGGTGGGGGAAGGGAGGGGGGTGTTGGGGTGGGGAGGGGGGAGGTATTTGGGTGAGGATGAGATTAGTGTAGAATTGAACTAGAGGGTCAAGGTTCAATCCGTCAGTGACGTCAGACAAACAACACTCAACGAGGTGGGGGAAGGTGGGGAGGGGGGGGGGGTAGTTGGGGTATGAGGGGGGGGGGGGGTTCGGTGAGGGGCCGGGAGATTAGTGTAGAGTGGAACTAGAGGATCAAGGTTCAATCCGTCAGTGACGTCAGAATCCATATCAATCGAATCATAAGAATATGTGGTCTAGTAAAACATTCAGACAAAGAATACCTTACGAGGTTGGGGGAGGGGGCGGGGGTGGAGGGGGAGGAATGGAATGTATGTGGTGGGAGGGTTGGGGGTGCTCGAGTTACAGCTATAAATCTATGTGCCTATTTTCAGAATTATTAGGTAGGTAATTTTGAAAAACAAATCTGTAAAGCTGGTTGAAGGGAAACCCTGGATCTTTTTTCGGTTATGGTGACCTTGCGTCTTTGTTCAAGGTCAGTGCTGGACTTCAAAGTTTTTCATGGGATTTCCCATACCAAGTGGTTTGTGAACATCATATCTCAAGTTCCACTGTTCGGATTTCAATCAAACCTGTTGTGTAGCTTTCAGATATAATGTCCCAAAGCTGATTAGATTTTGGTGACCTTGCGTCATTGTTCGAGGTCACTGTGGGACTTTGAAATTTGTTATTTTGTTTCCCATACTGAGTTTTTTTTATAAAGCCTTCACGTGGGAGGCCTAATACGTCAATTGTCATTTTTCTAGTTGAAAAATATACCTAGCCATTAGCTCTTCTAGGAATCCCTATTCCCCAAACCAAATGGCAGTTCGGTCGGGGCATCCGTGCTCCAACGGACACATTTCTAGTTAATTAATTAATTCGTGTGTTTGCGAGTCAAAAGATTTGTTTCGGTTTCGATTCACTTAAACAGAGTTCCATGGAATACTTGAATAATATCGTAATTAATGTCATAATCCATGTCGTAATTAATGTCATAATTAATGACGTAATTCATGCCGTCATCGGTTAGCGGTTGAGGATCAGGAAGCCAGTGAATGACGTCAGCCGATCAGCAGAGCTGTAGACAGCTGTGTTAGCGGCGAGCTCAATCTGGATCACATCCCCTTCATCCAGAAACAAGATGGCGCTCCTACCCAGAGTGTCGACACTGCTGTGTGTCGTCGAAGCGCGTAGTAATACAATCTCCACGCCACCATTGCGGACTACGCGCATCTCAACAGGGGTGTAAGCTTCCGCGCCGGCGTTAATATGCATGTAATAGTAACCGGATTCAGTAATATCGACGGTGCTGGTGGTGGAGTTAAAAGCACCGCCTTCATTGACGCCAATGTCGTCAAAGGTGAGGATGACGTCACTGGATTCCGCGCTAGTGCTTGTTGTAGCGTGAAGCGACCAGGCGACAGGGGACATGGGGTTAGCTGGGTCGGGACTGGAGGGATTGTAGAAGAATCCGTTCCAGCACGCCTCGTGGAGGGGCGTACTGTCGATGGCCCCGGTCAGGAGTTCCAAGGTCAACACTTGGCCTTCAGTTAAGGTCAACATCAATGCCCTAGAGAAAAGAATCCAACTAAATAATGAAACACACGCACATCGGAACGTTAGGATAAAACAAGCTTTAACACTGAAACACCTAAAAATAGACCCAATGGAGGACCGTGCAATAGCCTAATCTACGAAGCCGAATCGTCTAAATTCCATTAGTTCCTGTTTCCGCTTTTATTTTTGTTTATTTGTTTCTTTATTTTTGTTTTTTTTTAATGTTTTTGTTTTTTTTTGTTTCCTTTTGTTTTGTTTTTGTTTTTTTTATTTTCTTTATTTTATTTTATTTTTTTGCTTATAACAAAGGAAAAAGTAAACACAAAAAAGCAAATAAATAAATAAATAAATAAATAAAAATAAACAAATAAATAAACGAAAAAAAACAAAGAGCAGTTAACCAGCAATTTATTCACTGTCTGCAGGAAAGGAGTAAGCACCTAACGAAAATTAACAACTGAAAAAAAGGCAAATGCAGAAATAAATGCAACAGCAGATAAAATATGTTGCGATCACAGCCGTCCCTTCCACGTTTGAAAACTACTGTTTGAAGCTTGTTTTAGATACCAATAAATGCGAATTATTAGAATAGCCCCTCCTCCCCTCCCCCTCCCAACCCTGCGGGGAACCTGGGACACTACTGGTTGAGTAAGGGAGAGTTGGGGATGCAAGTGCTTGTGAGGGGAAAGGGAGGGAGGGGGGGGGGGGTAGGGGAGTGGGAGGTATTGGCCGTCGTGAGCCATGTAAAACAAAAAAATTATATGGATACGATATGCTTCGTTAATAAAGAAGTACCAGATGCAGGTTTTGTCAACTTTAACAGAAATAGCGAACTTATCCATTCAAACTTTTTAATGAGAACGAAAAGTTTAACAGTCTATTTTTTAATTACACAGTAACACTGACTCTTTTTTACTCTGGCTGTGACAGGTCTTGATCACAGACCAACGACTTTGACACAACGTTCGATAGACGTTGGGTAGTCAACGTTTTTTAGATGTTGCTTTTGGTCGCAAGCAAAACGGAACTTTCTCCGACGTCTAATTAACGGCTTTGGCGAAACGTTGAACAGACTTCGGAAAATCGATGTTGGATAGACGTAAAAAAAATCGACGTTGTATAGGCGTCAGACTCATAAACAAAAATTAATCTTGTGTTATCGCTCGCCATATATTATAGCCATGACAGGTCACTTTGAAAGAAGAC
Source organism: Protula sp. h YS-2021 (assembly GCA_949752745.1). Classification (NCBI taxonomy): domain Eukaryota; kingdom Metazoa; phylum Annelida; class Polychaeta; order Sabellida; family Serpulidae; genus Protula; species Protula sp. h YS-2021. The sequence goes on along the minus strand of OX457029.1, from coordinate 66,163,241 downwards.
CAAAAAACAAGGACGTAAAATATGAGGATATCAACAGCCAATTTCAAAGGCTTTTCCCGCCTTCTTTTACAATGAAAATATTCATTGAGGGTTTTCACACTATGGTTGTCGAGCTCTTGATAAACGTTATCAATTAATATTTCCTCGGCGTTTACACAATGTCCCTTTCCCAGACATCGCTTCGACTTCAGTTTGTAACCTTAATGCAATGTTGATTAGATGTACATCCAACGTCGCAAGGTAAATGTTTCGACTTCCGTAAACAACCACAACCCGACGTTGATTCGGCATCGAAAAGCGACGTCTGTCAAACGTTTATGCAACGTCTTACTGTTTTCAAGATGGCCACTGGAAGGATCATTCATAAAATGTTCGTTAAAATTGAAAACCTTTCTAATATTTGGTTGAAATGGAACTCGAAATGAAGTTTGGGAAATCTGAAAGGATCGTTGTTTGTTATATTCCAAAACATTGCTGAATTCTTGTGGTTATTCTCTCCCCTCGCCACACCTTCCCATTAGAAATAACTAGGGGAACACCAATGCATACACTCCCCAGTCCCCGTCCCCCGCCCCCCCCCCCCCCGCCCCGGGAGCATTCTGTATAAGCTTCTTCCCCCAACCCTTCTCCTATCCCTATATGAGGCAGCACCCCCCCCCCCCCCCCATCGCACTTACTCAGTGTGTCAAAGCCGCTGTATAGGGAAAATGACGAATCCCCCCTCCCTCACCATTGCTGACTGTGGGAGCGCCCTGCATAAGCTTCTTCCTCCTACCCCCGACCCCGCCACCCCCCCCCCCCCCCGCGCTCAAGGGAAGTCCCTCATCGCACCTGCTCAATGTGTCAAAGTTGCTGTAGTCGGCGTGGTTCCTCCAGATCTCTGCTCTGTTCTGTCCATCCACCTGGTGAATTGCGGGAACGTGTTGGAAATTATATAAATTTTAGTATATCAAGAACAAAACAACAAGAAGAACAGCAACAACAGCAGCAGCAGTAGTAACAATGAAAACACTTCTCTTATTGTCTCCAAAAGATGTTGAATGCCTCTATGTACACTCGACCTTCATGGTGAAGGTCAAGGTTAAATACCACGTGTACTTAAATCAACACAAATTAGACAAAGAGATTTGCCCTTTCTCTTTGTGTTTTCGAAATAGATCAATACTTTAAAGTGAGTTGTTTTCAAAAATAAATAAATCAGCAAATGAAAAGATAAAATTTAACATTGACCTCAAAGGCCGAAGCCACTCAATTTTATTTATTTTTTAAAGTCCCTATCGTTCTTTATTCCAAATTTCCGAAATAAAAAATACTAATAATAATAAACAAACAAATAAATAAATAAATAAAAAGCAACATTATTTGGGACCCATGCTTTCCAAGTCCAGCATCTGATAAAAAAGAGTACCTGGAGTTGAACTGTGACGTCATCGTTTGAAGAGCTGTCGATTCCAACACTGAAACTGAAGAAGTAGATTCCGTTTGTCGGTACAGTGAAGGTGCCAGAATTCAGGTCAAAATGGCGTCCTTCATTCAGAATCTCACCGTTGAAGCTAATCGTGCCGAGTTCATCAAAAGCAGAAGTCCTTGACACGCTGAAGGCATCCTGGAAACGCATCGTGTCATGGAGGCTGAATCCCGCGAACGATGTCTGCAAACCGTCGTCGCTATAGAGCGAGCCCTGTGATAGGATAGAGATTGTGTCATCGGGGCTCATTCCCTTTATGACGTCACGATTCGTCATATCAGCGCCATTGTGTTGGCGCGAGTCCCTAGTTACCGCCACTTCTTCGATGTAATCTAGGCCAGTGCTCAACACGAACGACGTGCTTCGGTCGTCGATGATTCCCATGTTTAACGAGAAAAAGTAGATGCCGGAAGTGGGCGCAGTGAAGCGTGCGTTGCCCATGTCGAAGTCTGAACCACGGTCGATGAGCTCGACGTCAAAGCTGACTGGATCTTGGCGCAGGTTTTGGTTTTGGTTCTTAGCAACGAAGAAAACTGCTGGTTCTGACAGGGGTTCATCTATAGGACAATAAATTTAAAATCCGATTTCCACTCATATTGTCTAAGACAATATCCTAAGACAAGGATCCTGGATTTTACAAAATGTTACGATGGGAGGAGAGGGGGGGCTGGAAGGGGGGGGGGGGGACTGCACAAAAATAACATCACATGTAACAGATTAGACCAGGAGGGACGTCGAATACACCCCTCCCCTCCCCACAAGGTTCCCTATAATTACCTCGCGTCTCTTACCTTCACAAGGGTACCTGTAATTACCTCGCGTCTCTTACCTTCACAAGGGTACCTGTAATTACCTCGCGTCTCTTACCTTCACAGGGGTACCTGTAATTACCTCGCGTCTCTTACCTTCACAGGGGTACCTGTAATTACCTCGCATCTCTTACCTTCACAAGGGTACCTGTAATTACCTCGCGTCTCTTACCTTCACAAGGGTACCTGTAATTACCTCGCGTCTCTTACCTTCACAAGGGTACCTGTAATTACCTCGCGTCTCTTACCTTCAGAAGGGTACCTGTAATTACCTCGCGTCTCTTACCTTCACAGGGGTACCTGTAATTACCTCGCATCTCTTACCTTCACAAGGGTACCTGTAATTACCTCGCGTCTCTTACCTTCACAAGGGTACCTGTAATTACCTCGCGTCTCTTACCTTCACAAGGGTGCCTGTAATTACCTCGCGTCTCTTACCTTCACAAGGGTACCTGTAATTACCTCGCGTCTCTTACCTTCACAAGGGTACCTGTAATTACCTCGCGTCTCTTACCTTCACAAGGGTACCTGTAATTACCTCGCGTCTCTTACCTTCACAAGGGTACCTGTAATTACCTCGCGTCTCTTACCTTCACAAGGGTACCTGTAATTACCTCGCGTCTCTTACCTTCACAGGGGTACCTGTAATTACCTCGCATCTCTTGCCTTCACAAGGGTACCTGTAATTACCTCGCGTCTCTTACCTTCACAAGGGTACCTGTAATTACCTCGCGTCTCTTACCTTCACAAAGGTACCTGTAATTACCTCGCGTCTCTTACCTTCAGAAGGGTACCTGTAATTACCTCGCGTCTCTTACCTTCACAGGGTGCCTGTAATTACCTCGCGTCTCTTACCTTCACAAGGGTACCTGTAATTACCTCGCATCTCTTACCTTCACAGGGGTACCTGTAATTACCTCGCGTCTCTTACCTTCACAGGGGTACCTGTAATTACCTCGCATCTCTTACCTTCACAAGGGTACCTGTAATTACCTCGCGTCCCTTACCTTCACAAGGGTACCTGTAATTACCTCGCGTCTCTTACCTTCACAAGGGTACCTGTAATTACCTCGCGTCTCTTACCTTCACAAGGGTACCTGTAATTACCTCGCGTCTCTTACCTTCACAGGGGTACCTGTAATTACCTCGCGTCTCTTACCTTCACAAGGGTACCTGTAATTACCTCGCGTCTCTTACCTTCACAAGGGTACCTGTAATTACATCGCATCTCTTACCTTCACAGGGGTACCTGTAATTACCTCGCGTCTCTTACCTTCACAGGGGTACCTGTAATTACCTCGCGTCTCTTACCTTCACAGGGGTACCTGTAATTACCTCGCATCTCTTACATTCACAAGGGTACCTGTAATTACCTCGCGTCTCTTACCTTCACAAGGGTACCTGTAATTACCTCGCGTCTCTTATCTTCACAAGGGTACCTGTAATTACCTCGCGTCTCTTACCTTCACAGGGGTACCTGTAATTGCCTCGCATCTCTTACCTTCACAATGGTACCTGTAAATACCTCGCGTCTCTTACCTTCACAAGGGTACCTGTAATTACGTCGCGTCTCTTACCTTCACAAGGGTACCTGTAATTACCTCGCATCTCTTACCTTCACAGGGGTACCTGTAATTACCTCGCGTCTCTTACCTTCACAGGGGTACCTGTAATTACCTCGCATCTCTTACCTTCACAAGGGTACCTGTAATTACCTCGCGTCTCTTACCTTCACAAGGGTACCTGTAATTACCTCGCGTCTCTTACCTTCACAAGGGTACCTGTAATTACCTCGCGTCTCTTACCTTCACAGGGGTACCTGTAATTGCCTCGCATCTCTTACCTTCACAATGGTACCTGTAATTACCTCGCGTCTCTTACCTTCACAAGGGTACCTGTAATTACCTCGCGTCTCTTACCTTCACAAGGGTACCTGTAATTACCTCGCATCTCTTACCTTCACAGGGGTACCTGTAATTACCTCGCGTCTCTTACCTTCACAGGGGTACCTGTAATTACCTCGCGTCTCTTACCTTCACAGGGGTACCTGTAATTACCTCGCATCTCTTACCTTCACAAGGGTACCTGTAATTACCTCGCGTCTCTTACCTTCACAAGGGTACCTGTAATTACCTCGCGTCTCTTACCTTCACAAGGGTACCTGTAATTACCTCGCATCTCTTACCTTCACAAGGGTACCTGTAATTACCTCGCGTCTCTTACCTTCACAAGGGTACCTGTAATTACCTCGCGTCTCTTACCTTCACAAGGGTACAAGTCAGGCGTCACACAGGCTTGTAGATCCTCGTTGAAGTGCAGTTCTACGTTTGAACAGTTGAAGAGATACCACAAACAGGTTTCAGTACACTGGTAGTACTGATGACAGTGGGCGGGGTTAGCGTAGAGGTAGGCGGCACAGGGGGGCGTGGCCGCATCCGGGCATTCAAAGTCCTGGGCCATCACAGCTAAAATCAAGCAGCATAAATAATGCCAATTAACAAAAGAGCTACAGTAAAACCTCAGGTCCAGACACCTTCGATAAACCGGAGAACTCGCTCTACCGGGCAATTTTTTTTAAAATTTCCAGTCATTTCCACAATAAATAAACCTCAATAGACCTGAACCTCACTATTCCGAACACCGGACATTCGGCGTGGTACCAAATGCAACCTTGACTGTGTAAACAGGCCTTATATACCGGTATAGACCCTGGTATTTGTGTACCCGAACATGTATTTTTTGCTGTTGTTTTTAGTGGGAGCAGCATGCATACATTGTATAGCATCACTGTTTAAGGGTTTCGGCATTGAGTTAGGAATCGCAAAAACCTCACTGGAATCTAGATGCACCGAAAGTACTCCGAGTGGGTGACAAGTTCAGTAAATTTTATTAGAAGTACTCCAGCAAACAACAATCTACATTTTAATGATTACATGTTTTCCAGAATTAAGTTCCATGGGGATGGGGGTGGGGCAGGCAAAATATCCCAATGATATTGCGTTTAAGTTATGAAAAAATGAGTTAACTTCCATATACTGGACACCTCAGTAAGTAGAACAAATTAGCTCAGTCCCGTTGGTGTCCAGTTTATTAGGGAACAGGCGGTCTCCCCCTGGCGCTTTTTCCCCCAGCGGTTTCCAACCTGGCGGTCCCCCCCCCGGCGGTCTCCCCCCCCCTCCGTCCTTCTCCCCCATGGCAGATTGTTTTTAAAACTTACATCAGCAAAACTTGTACATTTCCTTTCTTTTTTCCCCTTCTCCCCCCTCAAACTTGCTTTCCTTTCTGATGTATGAAGACCAAAGGGTTATTGATGTTATTAATCTATGTAATTAAGTGATTACATAGAGTTTTCGAATTGATGAAATGTCTGATCTAATGTTGTGCTGACTATATAACTTAAAACTGTAAGGTGGTTTTTATTTGGGAGACACAGTAAAGCTGGTGATCTGTAAATTAGATTTCGTGATCGCATTTGAGAGATCAGTTTACAGTAAGTATTTGATTGTGATTTCGTACTTTGATTTTAAAGCAGATTCATTTCTATTGATAATTATGTAAGTAGGTGAAAGGTGAGGTTGAAAATTAGAAAAGGAATCAAATGCACAAGTTTTGCTGATTTAAGTTTTACTGACTAAAAAAAATCTGCCATTTGGGGGGGGGAGGACGGGGAGGGGGGAGTCAGCCTACGGGGGGGGGGGATCGCTGGGGGGGGGAGTTGGTAGGGTAAGTCCGCCTGAGGGGAAACCGTCGGGGCGGAGACCGCCTAGGCCCGTTTATCAAGGTTTTACCGTATATCAAAAGGTACAAAATGGCGAACATTATTCTTGCTTCTTCCCCTCTATTTACTAACAGTAGCGAACGAGAAAAAATAAAGACGGTTTATTTGGTTATAATAAATTATTTATAGGTTATGGATCTCTTGGGGTGGAGGGGGGACGCGTGCACAGGGGGTACTCACGCTCATTAATTTTCTGTGATAGAAAGAATAATTACCACCTTCTGTTTTTTTGTTTTTAATCGACAGATGATCGTTTCCTCAACATGTGATTACATATTTATGATGGTTTCATGTTTCTTTTGCATGAAGCCTTTTTATTTATTTGTTTATATATATATATATATTGCGTTTAGTCTTGAATATTTTGGGGGAGGCGCGATTTTTGGCAGGCAAAGATTCTTCGATTTTTTTCATTACATGAGTCAGAAACAAACACGGCAAAATTATAAGGATTATTGGAAAGCGAAACTTTTTCCTGAAAAAAAAACACGGTATGGTATGGAATGCTATTTTCACATTTATTAGGGAATTATTGATATCAAGAATTATTTTTGATCTCAAAAATTTATTTTTCTCTATATGAAGAATTAATTTTTGCTGTCTCTAATTGTATTTTTGTTATCCCTAAATGTATTCTTGATCTCCGAAAAAATTTTGATATCAATAAATATTTAGAGATATCAAGAAATATTTAGTGATATCAAAATGATTTAATGATATCTAAAATTAATTTTTTTTAGATCAAAAATTCAATTCTTGATAGCAAAAATGAAATATTTGAGAGCAAAATATCAATTTTGAGCTCAATAAATCAATTTTCTTTTATTGATATCAAGAATTTATTTCAGATATCAATATTTTAGAATGATAGTTTTTTAATGTGTATTTTGAAATCTGCAAATGATTTTTTGATCTCAGAAATTGATTATTTTTTGATATCAAAATATCAGTCTAATTTTTAAAAATAACATTCAGAAACTGTAAAAAATAATGACTGGTCCTTGTATACAGAATCCTTCTTTAAATTTTTTACTGTCCAAAAAAGAAGCAATTCTTGGGATAAAAAAATTGTGTTGTTATTATTGATATCAATAATTCAGGTTTTCATCTCCAAAATTTAATTGACGATATCAAAAGTTATTTTCTGAGATCAAGTATACATTTAGAGATATCAAAAATACAATTACAGGTAGCAAAAATTAATTCTTGATGTTGTGTAATGCCATGAATAAAAAAAAAGAGATAATACTAAATTATGTGGTCAAGTGTTGTCGACTTTGCGACATCATGTTCAGGGACGATTGTCCATATTTGTCGTTGTCGTTGGAGGGACAATCGTGTGTTCGGAAACATGCTGGTTCTGTAGGATTCTATGCAGTTTAGGCAAGTTCAACGAAGAGTGCATTGTGTACTGAAGCTTGCGGTGTTCTTTGACGATTACATGAAGTACTGGCTTGCTATTGGAAAGATGATTTAACGATAATGTTTCAATGAGCGTTTAATATTGTTCTATTGTGCCTGCCACCCTTTATTCAGTAAGCAATATAAAGCTGAGGTAGGCCGGTCCGGGGAAGTTTGACCGCTATTTATGAAACGCCATGCTACTGATTACTTGTCAGTGAACTGAATAGTAGTCAAATAATGCTTTAGAAAGACTTCGCGTTGCAAAAAATGTTTAAATATTAAACCAGGGCGGTAAAATGTGGCCAATTGCCTGATCGAATGATTATTTTTGCGGGAAATTTGCAACGCGTTGCGGTCACATGGCTATTTTTCTGATATAAGAACGGAACCCCCGGAGAGTGGGGGTCAGTCCCAAATCGGTAGTACGTGTGGTAAAATGGATTAAGAATGGATTTCTTATGGGTGAGTTGAAATATCTACGTTCTTTAAATTAAATAGAAGACATTAAAGTAAATTATTTTTAAATTTTTCGCATGTTGTTAGTTCATTTAGTAATATTTTTATGTAAACTTCAGACATCTCGAAATGTACAGTGTGTTATTGTTAAAGAGGCCGCATGTGCACCGGCCATATTTAAAGGGTCGGAGAGCGGAAATTATTCAAATTCTGTATATATTTTAGTCGCTTTCAGTGCCAGAAATTAATGAGGTTTTTGTGTTAAAATCGCCGGCACTGCCACGCCGAAAATTGACAAATTATTGAATAACTGTTTAGCAGCGTACCACTAGATTACTAGTTTAACTAAAAATTTGTAAATATATTTGCGTTATAATTCAAAAGCGAGATTTTGACGCACTGAATGTCGTTTAAAATGATTTCGTTTATCGAACACAATGCCGTATTTCACTAATTTACACAGGTCAATTATTTGTGTGTAAATTTCCGCCTTAAATAGAATTTTAATCGGTTTCTTATGGAGGATAAATCCCATAAAATTTAGTGCTCTTAGGTGTCATAATTAATAAAAACGAGAATAGTTCTGCCATGTTTAAAGCAATCTAAACAAACAAAGCTTAATTTAATTATTTTTACCAGGTTGAATTCGTGATTTCTCGGAGGCATGGTGCTGCAAATATCGGGGCATATTTAGGTAAACAGTGATATAGAATCTAAATGCCTCTTTATAAAATGTGCTGTGTGTGTTGAATACTGAATAATGTATTTAGAATCTGTAATGTGCTGTGTTGTGCATTGACATATCGGTGCAAAGCTTTTGGAATATGACAGAGATCTTTGTTTATACTGTCATTTTGTAATATCTTGCATTTAGTTACTATTAATTAATAATATTAATAATTTCTATACAATTACTTAAAGATGTATATATATTTTTATTTTTTTATTTTTATTATTATTTTTTTTTTTTGCAGTTTTCACCTTATGTCAAGCAACCACATATGAGTGAATAAAAACCCCGATCAGTAGTTAACGCGGCTTTTCTTCCGAACATCACAGTGAAAACTAAATAAGATGCGTGGATTCGACCACAAGCAGTGGTGTTTCGCCTTCGTGGGAACCGCAACGGTGTTTTGAACGGCTATGTGTTCAGAGTGGCCCCAACAAACCTCACACGCAAACTGATGTTGTTTTGTGAAAGCTGCAACAGCCGGCCAATTTCCGCGTTGGGATCAGAGGAGGCTGAAACCGACTCATAGAATTTCTGCCATACGCAAACTGATGTTTCGCTCTCACAGAGGCTGACTTCAACAACTTGACGACTACCGCGGTGGGACGAAAGGGACCAAACGCAGACTGATGCTTCACTTCCGCGGGACTGCTCCTGAGCTGGGGCATTGGAACTGAGATCATGGTACGTGCCATTGCTGACTGATGCTTCACTTCCGCGGGACTGCTCCTGAGTTGGGGCATTGGCACTGAGATCATGGGGCATGCCATTGCTCACCCCAAAAGCCATTGTGTGCTCTGGTAGTGTTTCTGTGTACAAATTATTTTGCAGGTGGACGTTTTGAACATTTTTCAAAGTTTTGAAAAGGAGTAAAAGCAATGAAAAACAAATACTGAAATGTAAAAGTTTTATTTTTTAAATTGTTTTAGTTCAGTATTTTGTATCGAAACTTGTTAAGTTTAAACCAGAATTTTGAGCGTGTTGTTTAGGATTGAATATTATCAGTCTCGATGCGAATCTTTAGTGTGTTGTTGTTTAAAGTGGACCCCAGCCACAAGTTTCTTATTGAAACCAATATGACCAGGTCAGAGGAATACGTGGTGTGATATAATGCAAATAATGAACTAAACTAAGCCGGGAGGGGACAAGGCTTGTCCATTTGCATTATATGTATTCGTAAAGGGGTATTTTAAGATAACCCCTTCCCACGACCGGCTGGGGCATTCTGAGCGCCAAGTTGAGTTAGACGCCGGGGTTTGCTTGCAAGCCCTAAGGAATGTAACATCCACTGAAGTACACCAGTTAAAATTAACACACTGGATTTCGTGTCGAGACTTAAATTTAAAGGGTTTTGCATACCACCATATGTTCTTGTAACAGTGTGACCAAATGCGAGTTATCGAAAGTATTTATCTTCAGCTGTTATTAACTGTACCGCCAAAATTATAAGCCCGAGGTTGTGTTGGTTGCGTACATTATGACGAAGTTTAAATTGAATAAGGAATAATTTAAATCAAAGGATAAAATGTGTGTTTAATCAAGTAGTAGTGTGCATATCGCGTACCTTCGGATTTGGGCCTATAGGTTTGGGGTGTCCGTCCGTCCGTCTGTTTGTCATCGCTTTATACCCCTATGAATTTGGGGGCGGTTAGGGCCTGCTTGTGTTTCACAAATACTTACTTGTTAATTGTGTTTTGGGATCACTGAACTTGAGTCATGAGGGTTCTTGATCGGTTATCTTATTCTTGTTAGGACACTTTTTTCGTGGATTTGGAAGGTGGTCAGGCTTACTTCATGTTGATTCTCCTTATTTTGTGTCACCTCCTTTTACTGCAAGCAGTCAATATGTCTGCAAAATCTGAACCTGCTGGCCCCAGGGTTAGCACTAGGGTACGTGTTCCCACAACAAGAGGACTAGACTACCAAATCGACTTAGCGATTCAAGACTTGAAAAGGTATAGGTCTATAATTCTGAGAAAGGCTAGTAAAGTCGAAATTGAGGTGAAGCAGGATGCTCCCAATTTCTTGGAACTCAGTGGTCTGAAAGAGGCTTTAAAAATTGATCGTGGAAAACTGGATGAGGCTTATGACAGACTGAGAGATTATTCCAAAGGTGCATTTGACGACCAAATTAAAGAGCAATTTTTTGATACGTGTCGTAAGCATTATCACGTCGTTGATCTAATAGAAGAGGCTTTTGAAAAGAAAATTCAAGAAGGCACAGGTGATGAGCTTGATACAGGTAGTATCCAGTCTGGGTGTTCTAGACTTTCTGAAGGATCGCGTCGATCTCTTCGCTCTTTTCGGTCAGGCCCGAAGGTTGCATCTGAAAACCAAATTAAGTTGGAAAATCGCAGTTTGAAACAGGAGTCGTCTGTGGTTTCCGTTAGGGCTCAAAACTGTCGTAAGTCGGAAGGTAATCAGGATCTTTCCGATAATCGGAGTATCGACGGAGATAAATTCCAAGCTTCAAATCGATCTCTAATATCTGGCAGATCTGACGACTCTTCAAAATCAAAAGCAAATGTAGAGTTAGCTGCTCTTAAACTGAAGTTACTCAGAGCTAGAAAAGAGCGTGAAATGGAACTAGCTCGCAAGAGAGCTGAAATAAAAGCTGAGCAAGCGAACATTGAAATTTTGCGAGCTCAAGAAAATTATGAAATGGCTGTTGCCAGGGATAGGCTTTTAACCAATAGCGTCTTGGCTGCGACTGACAATAGTGAGGATGATGTTTCATTGGTCAACAAACACACGTTTGTTGATGAGTTTGTATCGAAACACACTCCCGACCGCTACCCTCAGGCATATGTTGCTAGTAGTCCTGAGAATACAAAGGCTCAGGTTCCGAAATCTCGGGTTGAATTTGTAGACGAAGCTCTCGCAGGTTCTGCCCAAGTCACTCAGACTGACGGTGAGAAAGGCTTTCCAGTATCTCAGGGTAACCCAATTGGTTCGAACATCCTAGACTATCAAAGTCATTTGTTGAGCCTAACGAAAGCTATGTGTGATCAGATAGCACTTAGTCGGTTGCCTGTAGCCGAGCCAGGCATTTTCACAGGTGACCCGCTAAAATTCCCTGCTTGGAAAGTTTCTTTTGACACTCTTATCGCTAGCAAGAGTATCCCTGTCAACGAAAGGCTTCACTATCTCAATCGTTATCTTGGAGGTGAGGCCAAAGAGTCGGTAGAGGGCTTTTTTCTGTTATCCTCTGGTGAGGCTTACAGCAAATCTTACGAACTCTTGGTTAAGCGGTACGGGGATTCTTTTGTACTTTCATCGGCCTTTCGTGACAGGCTTGAAGAGTGGCCAAAAGTCAATAGCAAGGATGGGCTAGCTCTTCGGAAGCTAGTGGATTTTCTGAAACAGTGTGACACGGCAATGGAATCTATTCCAAGTTTGGCTGTACTCAACGATGAGGTCGAAAATCGCAAAATTCTTGCCAAACTCCCAGACTGGCTAGTGAATAGATGGGCTAGGAAGGTTGCTTTATCGCGATCTGAGAAGGGAAAGTTTCCTTCTTTTCGGGATTTTGTTTGCTTCATGTCGAAAGAAGAAGACATAGCAAACGATCCAGTGACTTCGCTGACTTCTATCAAGTCATGTCATGCTTCAAATCCCAGTAGAGCCAAAACATCTGGTGACAATGGACATTACAAATCAACTTCTGGAAAATCTTCGGCTCGCGCATTTTCCACTGATACTCAGGAGTCCTGCGCCTTTTGCAAGTCGCATCACAGGTTGAGTTCGTGTCAGGTTTTTGTGGATGCTGATTTGATAGAGAGGACTAACGTAATTAAGAGACTTGGTCTCTGTCTAGGTTGCTTGCGGGAAAAGCACATGGTTAAAGATTGCAAACAAAAATCATCCTGTGACAAATGCGGAAGGAAACATCACACAGCTTCACATGATGTTCGTATCGTCAAAGGCCAGACCCAGGTTAAAGCTTCGAGCGCTTGTGGTTTTGATTGTGGTCCAGCAAAGGAAGGCTCAAAAAGTTCAATGATTGTGCCTGTATTTCTCTCTCATGAAAGAAATCCTGACAAAGAAATCCTGGTTTATTGCATGCTTGACACGCAATCAGATCAGTCCTTTGTGCTGCAAAAGGCATGTGATGATTTGAATGTTCAAGGCACCGAGGTGGAACTTATTCTTTCTACTCTAACCAACAAAGAGACAGTTCTGCGCAGTAGCAAGGTTGCTGGTTTACATGTCCGTGGATTTGACAGCCAGTCTACAATTCCCTTGCCAAGTCTCTATACAAAACAAGAGATGCCGGCTGACAAAGGCCATATTCCAATACCGGAGATGATTGACAAATGGCCTTAACTGTCAAAACTGAAAGGTAAAGTTGCGCCTTTGAAAGATTGCCCTATTGCTTTGCTGTTGGGTTATAATTGTTCCCGAGCTCTTGCTCCACTTGAGGTGATTCCCCCTGAGGACAACGGCCCTTTTGGCGTTCGTACTGAGCTAGGATGGAGCGTAGTTGGCTTGATTGACTTAAATTGCACGGGACAAGACTTTGGTGTTAGCCACAGAATAAGCTGTCAAGTCAAAGATTTAGCTACTGGTAGGTCGTCTGTTCAGTTCTCGTTTCACTCGAAGGTTAAAGAGGTTGTGAATCCTTCTGAATTGATTAAAATCCTGGAGTCGGATTTTAAGGATGACAATGTGAAGGATACTAAAGGAATGTCTCAAGAAGATAGAGCATTCCTAGAAATAATGCAAAACCGGATCAAGGTGGACGAAGAAGGGTTTTATGAAATGCCTTTACCCTTCAAACCCAACCACACCTCTTTGTTTAACAACAGAGAACAAGTAGTCAAACGAATGCTACCTTTGAGAAAGAAACTTGAAAACGACAAAGCGTATTATGATGAATACGTTGCCTTTATGAAGGAAATGACCGAAAACGGCTATGCTGAGGAAGTTCCCAGTTCAGAGATTATAAAGACCAAAAACGTTTGGTATGTTCCCCATTTCGGCGTTTACCACAAAGTAAAACAAAAACTTCGAATAGTTTTTGATTGTAGCGCCAGATACAGGGGTGTATCATTAAATGACACACTTCTGTCCGGCCCGGACTTAGTAAATTCCCTTTTGGGAGTCCTGCTTCGTTTTAGAAAGAACCGAATCGCATTTCTAGGAGACATCGAAAAGATGTTTTACCGATTTCGAGTGTCTCCAGATAATAGGGACTACCTAAGATTCCTTTGGTGGAAAGATGGAAATCTTAACAAACCTTTGCGCGTTTTTCGCATGAAAGTGCATATCTTCGGTGCTGTCTCTTCACCCGCTTGTGCGACTTATGGATTGAGAAAAATTGCCGAGGACCACGAGTCAACATTTGGGTTTGATGCTGGAAGTTTCATTCGAAATGATTTTTATGTAGACGACGGGTTAACTTCTGTGCCTGATGTGAGTTCTGCAAAGGATCTAATTCTTAGAACAACTCTATTGTGCCAACAGGGCAATATCCGGCTGCATAAGTTCATCTCAAACAGCAAAGAAGTCTTGGAAACTATCCCCGAAAAAGACAGAGCTGACAAGTTTCAGAACATTGATCTGCATTTTGATGGTGTACCCAAGGTATTAGGTGTTCAGTGGAAGGTTGCGTCAGATGCTTTCGGGTTCAACGTACTCATAAAAGAACACGCATTCACTCGTCGCGGGATACTGTCAATCATTGGATCCTTGTATGATCCCCTTGGATTTATCGCCCCATTCACAGTACGTGGAAAACGAATTCTTCAAGAACTGTGCCAGTTGAAACTTGAATGGGACGAAGAGATCCCGAGTTTTATTAAAACTCGGTGGCAATCATGGTGTAAAGAAGTTCCAGAATTGTCTGCTTTCAGCGCCGACCGCTGTTACATTCCAAAATGCTTCGGCAGGGTATCCCAAATAGAAATGCATCATTTCTCTGATGCTAGCACTGTGGGGTACGGACAATGCTCATACTTGAGAGTTTTTGATGAGAAAGGTCGTGTGCATGTAACATTTCTAATAGGCAAGGCCAGGGTTGCTCCTATCAAGAAAATATCCATTCCGAGACTGGAATTAGCAGCTGCTACCCTGTCAGTGCGCATGGCTTTAAGACTTCAAGAGGATCTGAAATATGATCAGGTCGCCCACCACTACTGGACGGATAGTACCATTGTTTTAGGCTACATATCCAACGAGTCTCGTCGCTTTCATACCTACGTGGCTAACCGCGTTCAGTTCATCCGTGACAATACCTCTTTGTCTGAGTGGTACTTTATCAGGGGTGAATTCAATCCCGCGGACTGCGCAAGTCGAGGTCTAAAAGCTCATCAACTCACTGCTTCTAGTGTTTGGATAAAAGGTCCACATTTCTTATGGCGTCAAAACCAACTGAAACCAGCAGAAGAGTTTCCCATTTGCAAAAGCGACCCAGAGGTAAAGACAGTAAAGTGTTTTACAACAGCGTCGATATCGTCAAAATTTGATTGCAGTCGTTTCTCACGCGCGTCAAAATGGAGTAGGTTGATTAAAGCGGTGGCTTTATGTTTAACCTGGAAGTCTCGCTTAAGACAAAAAATTGGTCAAGGACCTGTGACAAGATCGAAGTCTTTCAGTCAGTCTATTTTAGACTGCATTACCGTTGATGATTTGAGAAAAGCAGAAAGGGAAATTATCAAATGTGTCCAAACTGAAAGTTTCCCAACCGAAAGAAACTGTCTTCTATTGCTGGGTGTGCGACACGAAGACATCGACAGAAGTGTGGCGAGCAAACGAAACGCCTCACTTAAGGCTGATAGTGCCTTGTATAAACTTGACTGCTTTGTTGATCCGGAAGGTATCATCAGAGTGGGTGGTAGATTACAGCTTTCTAATTTATCTCCTAAAGAACGACAACCAATTGTCCTGCCAAAATCGCATCACGTGACTACCTTGATTATTAGGCATTTTCATGAAAGCATTCAGCACCAAGGCAGACTCATGACCCATAATGCTATTCGATCGGCAGGTTTTTGGATTATACATGGCAGTGCTAAAATATTTCAGTACATTTCACAATGTGTAGTATGCAGGAAAAATAGAAGCACTTGTGAGACTCAAAAAATGGCCTTTTTGCCTGACGACAGAGTTCAAAGCTGCGCTCCGTTCGACTATACTGGTGTCGATTACTTTGGTCCGTTTGTGGTAAAAGAAGGTAGAAAAGAAGTTAAGAGGTATGGAGTAATCTTTACCTGCATGGCAAGTAGGGCAGTACATCTGGAGGTTGCAAACTCTCTGAGTACCGATTCTTTTATCAATGCACTGCGTCGCTTTTTTGCTGTTCGGGGACCAATCAGGATCCTGAGATCTGATCAAGGAACAAACTTCATCGGCGCAAAAGGTCAAATGAATGACCTGTTTGAATTGAGCAAAGTTAAGGACCATTTGTTGAAAGTCGGTTGTGATTTCGAGTTTGTAATGAATACACCTTCTAGTAGTCACATGGGCGGTGTATTGGAGAGATTAATCAGAAGCGTGAAGAACATTTTGTCCGTTCTGCTCTCTCAGCTAGGCACGCAGATTGATGATGAGTGTCTTCGGACATATATGGCTGAGGTCATGGCTATTCTCAACTGTAGACCTCTTGCAGCAACTCACATTAATGATCCGACCGCACCAGCCCCACTTTGTCCAAATCATTTACTTACGATGAAGTCGAGTGTTATTTTGGCACCTCCAGGAGAATTTGATAAACCAGACGTATATAGCATTAAACGTTGGCGAAGGGTTCAGTTTCTAGCCAATGAATTCTGGAACAGATGGCGGAAAGAGTATTTGTCTTTACTGCAGCCTCGTCAAAAGTGGCATAAACAAAAGCGAAATATAACTCCTGGCGATATCGTTCTAGTTTGTGACGAAGGTTTGCCTCGTAATTGCTGGAAACTGGCTCGTGTTACTGAAGTATTTCCTTCTCGAGATGGACTAGTACGAAAGGTGATGCTCGAAATTGGTAACAGAGATCTATCCAAAGAACACAGGTATTTAGAAAGACCGATACATAAGTTGGTGACCTTGGTGGAATCAGTGTAACAATTTGAGTGTAAATAGAGGCCGGAGAAAATCCCCACCGAGGAGCCTTTTGCAAGTTATTAGAATGGTTGATTGTGCGTTTAAATGTAAATATGTAATACGTTCATGGCATCCTGTTTTGTAAAATTAAACTGCGATTAATTTTGGGGAGCCATGTTGTGTAATGCCATGAATAAAAAAAAAAGAGATAATACTAAATTATGTGGTCAAGTGTTGTCGACTTTGCGACATCATGTTCAGGGACGATTGTCCATATTTGTCGTTGTCGTTGGAGGGACAATCGTGTGTTCGGAAACATGCTGGTTCTGTAGGATTCTATGCAGTTTAGGCAAGTTCAACGAAGAGTGCATTGTGTACTGAAGCTTGCGGTGTTCTTTGACGATTACATGAAGTACTGGCTTGCTATTGGAAAGATGATTTAACGATAATGTTTCAATGAGCGTTTAATATTGTTCTATTGTGCCTGCCACCCTTTATTCAGTAAGCAATATAAAACTGAGGTAGGCCGGTCCGGGGAAGTTTGACCGCTATTTATGAAACGCCATGCTACTGATTACTTGTCAGTGAACTGAATAGTAGTCAAATAATGCTTTAGAAAGACTTCGCGTTGCAAATAATGTTTAAATATTAAACCAGGGCGGTAAAATGTGGCCAATTGCCTGATCGAATGATTATTTTTGCGGGAAATTTGCAACGCGTTGCGGTCACATGGCTATTTTTCTGATATAAGAACGGAACCCCCGGAGAGTGGGGGTCAGTCCCAAATCGGTAGTACGTGTGGTAAAATGGATTAAGAATGGATTTCTTATGGGTGAGTTGAAATATCTACGTTCTTTAAATTAAATAGAAGACATTAAAGTAAATTATTTTTAAATTTTTCGCATGTTGTTAGTTCATTTAGTAATATTTTTATGTAAACTTCAGACATCTCGAAATGTACAGTGTGTTATTGTTAAAGAGGCCGCATGTGCACCGGCCATATTTAAAGGGTCGGAGAGCGGAAATTATTCAAATTCTGTATATATTTTAGTCGCTTTCAGTGCCAGAAATTAATGAGGTTTTTGTGTTAAAATCGCCGGCACTGCCACGCCGAAAATTGACAAATTATTGAATAACTGTTTAGCAGCGTACCACTAGATTACTAGTTTAACTAAAAATTTGTAAATATATTTGCGTTATAATTCAAAAGCGAGATTTTGACGCACTGAATGTCGTTTAAAATGATTTCGTTTATCGAACACAATGCCGTATTTCACTAATTTACACAGGTCAATTATTTGTGTGTAAATTTCCGCCTTAAATAGAATTTTAATCGGTTTCTTATGGAGGATAAATCCCATAAAATTTAGTGCTCTTAGGTGTCATAATTAATAAAAACGAGAATAGTTCTGCCATGTTTAAAGCAATCTAAACATGCAAAGCTTAATTTAATTATTTTTACCAGGTTGAATTCGTGATTTCTCGGAGGCATGGTGCTGCAAATATCGGGGCATATTTAGGTAAGCAGTGATATAGAATCTAAATGCCTCTTTATAAAATGTGCTGTGTGTGTTGAATACTGAATAATGTATTTAGAATCTGTAATGTGCTGTGTTGTGCATTGACATATCGGTGCAAAGCTTTTGGAATATGACAGAGATCTTTGTTTATACTGTCATTTTGTAATATCTTGCATTTAGTTACTATTAATTAATAATATTAATAATTTCTATACAATTACTTAAAGATGTATATATATTTTTATTTTTTTATTTTTATTTTTTTTTTTGCAGTTTTCACCTTATGTCAAGCAACCACATATGAGTGAATAAAAACCCCGATCAGTAGTTAACGCGGCTTTTCTTCCGAACATCACACTTGATATCAAAATAGGGATTTTTTGAGATCAAAAAGTAATTCTTATATCAAAATCAATTTTTGAGATCAAAAATTAATTCTTGATATCAATAATTCTCCAAAAATGTCAAAACGGCATTTCATAAAGGTGCTTCTTCCTTATGATTTTTTAAGTTTGTAAAATTAATTTTTTGATCTCAAAAATAAATTTTTGCCATGTCAAATTCAATTACGGATAAGATATAAATTATTGAGATCTACATTGATTTATTGATGTCTGTAGTTATATTTTGATCTAAAAAAATAAGAATTAAATGTTAAAACGGGCATCCCATAGTATGAAACGCGCCGTACTTAATGATGTTGTATCTGAAGACGGTACTTACCCTCGCCCCACAATAGAAGACAAAGCATCCACATTAGCGCTGCCATGGTAACAACTCCAGTTGATGGTTGAAGTCAGCTGCAAGGCTTAAAAGAAAGTTTTTTTTTCTCTCAAACCTGTATGGAGTAAATGGACAGATTAATCTTATGACCTTCGTGTCACAGCGCGAGAAATCACCAGATAATACGGAAGGTCGGGGGAGGGGAAGGGGTTTGCGGAATAAGGCCTGGTATTTGGGGGAGGGTTGGGGGAGGCACTGAACCTGGTAAAATGGCGAAGAAGAATAAATACATCGAAAATAAATAGTAAAAAAAATTCTAACTTAGAACAACAACAACAACAACAACAACAGCAGCAGCAGCAACAACAACAACAACAATAATAATAATAATAATAATAATAATAATAATAATAATAATAATAATAATAATAATAATAATAATAATAATAATAATAATAATAATAATAATAATAATAATAATAATAATAATAATAATAATAATAATAATAATAATAATGTTTTCTACATCCTTAAATAAACTGACAGTAATCGCACAGTATTTCAGGAATGCCAGTCACCTCATGTCTATACAGTGTCATGTACTCACGGGATCACTAGGAATTCCTGCAATTGCCAGACAATGTGATGCAGACAATGAGTCGCAGTTATAGCAGGCAGAGCCGTTGTCATGGCCACAACCTTAAATAATCCATTTATTTTATACTTTGATTATATTTAGTATTTTTTTTCCTTGAGTAATTGGAGTATCCGCCACTCACTATCTCTTCCGTCCCTCCCTCGCCGCCGCAACCTTGGGGGTATATCGCTTGGTCATGCAAACAACACGATAGGAACAAGTGAATATCACCTTATGCCACTGCGTCGCCCTTGGCCTAATACATAAAACTTACCATGCGAGCCACAATATATATGCGCAGTATATCTCCCATGCTATATTAAAACAATCCCTAAACAGTCCCGCAGTAGTCCCGAACGAGCTTCGTAGGTGACCCCAATGAGATTATATAACATGTCTTGAATGAGCATCGGAGATGTCGTTAATGAGTCGCCGAGATACTGTGAATAAGTCTCAGAGATATATCGAACGAGCATCGGAGTTTTTTTTTTTTTTGATGAGCTTCGGAAATTTCCCGAGTGAACCTCGGAGACATCCCGAATGAGCGTCGGAGATGTCCCGAACGATCGTTGGACATGTGCGGAATGAGCCTTGAAAATTTCTGTCCTTTACTCTAAGCGGCATACTGTTTATGAACTGATATTCACCAACTACTCACCACGTGACGTTGCATAGCTACCGAGAAACGATAGAAGTGCGTTAGGAAAGCGTATTTATAAATATAAAAACAACTTTCACTCTGAATATCTGTCTCCGGGACGTCACTTCTGTCCCAAGAAAATCGATCTCGCCATAAATTTTCACCAATCTTTCCCGGCCTGTATAAAAAATTACACCTCCCCCCACCGGCGTCTCTCCAACGATTGGGGCTATGTACTTTGATTCCAGCATGGTAGTGACACCTATGTATGACCGTTTCTATTAAAACAGGAACATTGTTTTAACAAAATTTTAGTTCTCAGCTCTATTCTAAAATACATCTTTTCCAGATGCCAGGATCGAAGTTAAATCTAGATCCATATT
Source organism: Protula sp. h YS-2021 (assembly GCA_949752745.1). Classification (NCBI taxonomy): domain Eukaryota; kingdom Metazoa; phylum Annelida; class Polychaeta; order Sabellida; family Serpulidae; genus Protula; species Protula sp. h YS-2021. The sequence continues at coordinate 66,142,665 of OX457029.1, read as the reverse complement.
TCACAATGTTGATTGTTGGTATATGATTTGACGATTTTCCCCACACCGTCGAGCTAATTGCGTTTAAGGTCACTGTCCGTGATTGCGTAGTAGGGTGGAACACACAGAATTCTTCCGGCTTGTGTTGGCGCTTCCGAAGTGTACAACTTATCACATAAAATATCTGAATCAAAACAAAGCCTTACACAGTTATGGAGTGCAGTAATTTTTTTTATTAAATTTATACTCTTTTCAAAGGGCGGCTTAAATAGGTTTAGTTTAATTAAAACTGTTTAAATCTTCTGTATGAGCAGGACAAAGCGATATTTAGCTAAGCCAAGCAGGTTCGATTTCAAAATGATCATTATAATCTTAGTGGAAGTCAATTTTAATTATTTCGTTCTATGATTGTTATCCCAACAACATACAAATAATTTGGAAATAATATAAAATGTAATTAAATAGTTCTTTTGTGATGTTTCTGGTCTTAAAACTGTAAATCTGCCTATATCGCTCATATTTTGACGGTCGTGAGTTAAATTGATTTAATTGATTAAGTATGGCAAATTTTTGACGGTAAATTTAATTTCAATGTATGTGTTTTATAAGCCGCATTCGTATGTTGCCGGTAAGACATAAAAGTACAAATAAAACAGAATTCAACAGAAAATATATGCTCAAGAGGAACAAAAACAAAATTCAGCAAAAATGAACTAAGCATAAACATAAACATTCAAGCATCTGATTTTACTCTCATCGTTGTAATTGTACTTGTATAAAGTTGCTTCCCGTACCGACGAATTTCTTGGGCGTGCTGTTTTCGTTTGTTGGTTTTTTTATGGTGTGTAAGAAAATTGCGGTAATGTAGTAATAACGCTCTAAGATCGTTTTGTTTCTTTCTAATAAACCTTTGGAAAGTCGAGATTTGTTGTTACTTTAATTTTAATATATTTAAATAACATGAAATAAATTTGAAGCTGCATTAATGTGTTGTTGATTCATTAAATTCATGATCAAGTGTTATTGCACCTTTATTAAGCATGTATATGTTACAGGGAATCTGTGAAATTAGGGATTTCATGAAATTCGTGTAATAACTTTCTCAATCAATTTCGATGTTTTTATTGAGAATTTTCATGTTTGCAATGTAGGATTTTACCGAAATTAATAGTAGATGTTGAATTAATATACTCAAAGAACTCGATTGCCAATCTATCATTCATGAGATCCTTCAGTACCTGAATTCAGCGATATTTTTTATCCTATGTAACTTATGTCAAATTTCACGCCATATTCTGTTATTTTGGATGGTAATGTTACAAATTCCAATTCCTTTCGATGTGAAAAGGGATACACAGTTTTGGAGAACCACTAGACAGCCTTTCTGAATAGATAATTTTTCAAAATAGTTCAATAATCAATTTGACCTTATTCATTACACGAATTCCCTAGGGATTTCACGAATTTCCTAATTACAGATTCCCTGTAATATATACACTTACACTGTTTCCCATTCAGCTCTAATGTACGGTATATAAGGCTTTACTTTCTTTTACAAATTTTGTTAAAAAAATTACAAACAAAATGTGCACATAATGAGCACCAGTGCTTGAAAAATATATGTGACTGGAGTAGGTTTCACACCTACTGGAGGTAGAGTCACTCTAGTTCAGTCTCTCCATTGTCTCTAATCGTTCATGCAAGTTTAAAGGTATTAAGCATATAGGCTAGAATGCTATTCGATTTTATCTGTATTCTGCAGCATGATTAAGTTATGCTTATTGTTATGACGCCAATGTACCTAACGGCGCCAGTTAAATTTCTTGTTGCATTGATGCCCTTCTACACGATGACACTGTCAGGGACCAATAACACTACCAAGGTTACGCCAGCAACGCCAGCAAGCACTCTCCCACTCCTCCTACAGCCCCACCCCTGCAAGAACCAAACGTGTGTTGGTCGATACCAAGGTAAGAATTCGCGTCAAAACGGGCTACAAAGCATCGTTTTTCAGATAAACATTTTAAAATTTTCTTTAAATTTTAAAATGCTTTTAAAACGGAATTCCCACTTAACATGCTGGAACTATTAAAATATGGACTGCTGTGAGACATCGGCCATAAATCGTGTCCTTTACCTGGAGATGTATGGAAACAAAAAAAAACAGTCAAAATTGAGTCAGACGGCTACATTTGATTTGAAAATTGAAAGTTAACCGGTCAATGTTTGTAAGGTCTATTGCTGCGACACAATGTTTCTACCTTTAAATGTAAAGTGCAACGTTTTAAAACGGTAATATCAGGCCTTATTTAAGCAAGTGAGAAATAATAAATGGTTGTTACTCCAAATATTCTTGGAAATTGTAAGTATAATTGAAATATATTATAAATGGATTGTATTTCTTCAACAACTTGCTGTATAATAAATAATGACCTTGGCAACGACCGTACCTGTTTTACCTGAATCAGATTGTCTGGCAGTTGCGAGAACTTTCAATGACCCGGTACATACACGAAACCCTATTGATATAAGGAGATCGACATTCCTGAAATATTATGGCCCTCTCTCTCAGCATGATACTTCCTGCTTCAAGTCCTTGGTTTTGATATACTCGAAGTAACTTTTCTATGTCTATTTTACTAAAAAAGGAAATAAAATCTTGCTTCGCCTTCAGATTCGTATATTTAAGCCATCATTCTGACCTATTTTCTAAAATACTCTTCATCATTTTCTGCGAGCAATAATATCATGTTTGGGAGGGGTGGTGAGGGAGGGGCGATTGTGTTCTTTGCGTCAATATAAGGAACAACGTCATGAGACGTCATGTTTTGACTTTTACATACAAATCAAATCTCTATCCAAAGTGGTAACAAAGACGTGGGTTAGATGTTACGGGATTAGATTAGATTAGATTAGATGTTAGATGTCGAATGGGAATCAATTGCAGCTTTTTTGTAAAGGTTGGAAACTGGCCAATTAATGTCACTTGATATCAGTTGCTGACTCTAAACTGACGTTGGAAAGACTTTGCAATGTTTACGTGGGACCATCGCATCAACCAGTTCAAGGCATTCTTATTTAAGAACTGTATAATATACATATGCATTTTATTTTCTAGGTTTGTATTGCTTTAGATTTGTGACACATATTGCGCCATCAGATACTGAGATAATTTTTATATTCTTTAGCCTTGAATTTTCAGTGTAGAACATTTGAACTACTTCTCTGTTTTACAAGATTAAACACCGCCCTAAACGCACCACCATGAACCTCCGCGTCTTCTGTACACCTGTTTCAAGTCTCACCGCTTTAAACGCACCGCCATGAACCTCCGCGTCTTCTGTACACCTGTTTCAAGCCTCACCGCCCTAAACACACCACCATGAACCTCCGTGTCCTCTTCACACCTTTTTCAAACCCCCACGTCCATCCCCACCACCACGAAAATCCTCCTCCTCCCCACGCCCTATTTCTCCCTCAAGCCTCCACCAATTTTTGATATCTGGTGATTTCTCGGGCTATAACACAAAGGTCCATCATCCATCAATTTACTCTCCATAGGGGTTTCAAAACAAACGTTTTTTGCCTAGCCATTGTGTGGATACTATGTACTGTATTCCTGGAAACAGAAAAGTACAGTCTTCAACAATAAATAAATAAATGAGCTTCCTTTAAAAATAAAACAAAACAACAAATTTGCTGCCGAATTAAAATTAAGATATACGATGGTGGTTATAATTATAATTTCCAGCAAGATATTTTTTTGTTTTTGACTGAAAAAAGAAACCAACATAAGGAGATTTTCAGATTCAGTAACCTTCTCGATCACCAGCCTCCTCTTTAATTCCAAGCCTCATCCTGTTAAGAATTTAATATGAGCCATGACAAACATACCATATTTAAGTTCAAAGTTTGTTAGGAGGCAAGACACCCTGCACCCCCAGTCCTTGCGCCTTATCGTCCTTGAACATTTCGTACTTTTATCTTTTTCTTTTCATTTTTCTTTTCCATTCTCTGTAGGAGACAATGCAGACTCTGGAAGATAGTGCAGGTCAAACGTTGTCTTCGCTGAGCAATTGTCGTCTGTGATAGTTTGTTTTTATGCAGTTATCCCACAGGTGGAATGCGTGTGCACAGAAATAAAATAATAGAGAGGTTAGGATTGTCTACGGCTAAATAATCCTTAGGGACATCAACAGGTCGCATCTAATTCAATTATTAGAAAACAATTTTCAGGAAAGCGCAAAGACTATTTTTTCATATTTTTACTTTCAGTATAGTGATACGTTATAAACAGGCATTAAGTTTATTGTGCCATGTTTTACTCTTGTGAGGTTAAGAGATTCAAGGCAATTGCAGTTGCATGGTCAGTAGCATATTCCGACACCACTCGTTGTCTGATCTGTTATTCGTAATATTATTTTCTGCGCGAAACGTACTCTTGTCCCTCAATCCGTTTCGGAATAACCCGGAACCGAGACAGGCAGAGAGGGGATTTTTTCATTTTGCCTCAATCCACAACCTCAATTGGCAATGCGCAATATACATTTTATATATACAATATACATATATATAATCTGAAAAGTTTATTTGGGCCCACGCAAACTTGCCTTGAAACAGGTGGGGGGCACCTTCTTCTATGCTTATTGACTTATTGATTGAATATTAAAATAGATCATAATTCCATTTCAACTAACATAGTGACATTCTTTTTCTTATTTCAGCAAAACTACTAATGACGTTGCTGAATCGAATAACAATAGAAATATTTAGCCAAACGGTGCTGGTACACGCAGGGCGAAATAGTTTGAAATGATATCATGTGAAATGTTACTGAAAAAGTTAAACGCAACAACTATTTTATCCAGCGTTATATGAATAGCAAAATAAAACAGTGAAAAACCTTTCCCATGCAAGCAAACTTTATAACACATGGACGTTACTATTAACAACAATAGAAATTATTTTTGCTATCGAGTCCTTTATCCATTGTTGTTCGGTAATATTCACTTATTCACAAATTTAAATGAAGTATAATAAAGCAATATAACTAAACTAACCAGTTACGTTAATGTGTTTTTACTAAATTATTTTAAAATTAAATTAATTAAAGCTCTGAGAGAATTAAATTCATTTGTTTACAAATAGGATAGTTGCACGCCATGTAACGACAAATGACAAATTGAAATATATGTTTATTCCAACAAACGGAGAAACATTATGTTTGGTCAAAACCATCAAGTAAGTTAAATATGATATACTTATATTCACATTGGCCACTGTTAGCAGCCTATGCACCCATTCTTTATAAGGGTGATATTATATGCGTTACATTTTCGTATCATTCGATGTTAAGAAAACGTATTGATTCTGAATTTATGATTGAATATACAATACCATTCGTTTTTATTTTTCAAGCAAGAGTAAAAAACAAAGGAATAAGCAAAAGAATGAAACACTTAATATACTGTACAGCACATTTTTACTTGTTATGTTTACATATGAATTTACGATAAGTAGATTTGTAACAATAGAGGACAGTCTCTGAAAAGGGATATCTACATTCTAATATTTTTGAAGCTGTCAAAAAAAGTAGCTAGTTAGTGGCTGACAGCATTCCAAAAGGATGAACTGGCCTCGTTTGGTCGCAGTTGTGGTCGCTTGTGTCGAGATAATAAGATCTACTTATAGCAGTTAGCAGAATGTTTATGAGAACTCATGTCTTACTTCTTATAAACACACATTCACTAGCTTTCTTCGATCGCTTAAACTTGATGTAAACTGAATTGCATTGCTCTGTACTGCAATTGAAAGCACCACAGTATGCACCTGCCAACATGTTCTCTTGGACGTTTGAATAACTGAAAAAGAAATCGAGATATACATCGTGATCTGACAACATTTAGCGCTTTCCATTTGACAAACAATTTGAACATCATTTCTACTGCAGTTATCAAAACATTACATTCTTTATTATGAAAAGTAGTATTGTTTCCTTATTTATTGTAAATTAAATTCTAAAGTTAAAAAATATCTGTTTTATATTTAAAAAACTTCTTTTCAACTCACGAATTTTGATGCTGATGCATATTCGAGATGATCAAATGTTTTGAGTACACTTCCTTTTAAGATAACAACATGATGTTTCCATACATTTCGACCTCATGAGATTTGTCTCAATATTACACAATCATACAGTAATTAAATCCTTTTTTGGTTAAAATTGATCACTGTCAATGTAAAAAGATTCATAACGTAATAAGAAAGAATTCATCATCACACTTTCTTGTAAATTTTACAATATCGGACAAGGGGAAGTGGAGAGTTTGTAGATTATTGTTGGAATTAACGACAAATTTTATTTAAACACTTTTTGCCGGGTGTGTGGAGGGGAAGGGGTGTATTTCAGAATCGAAAACTATAACTGAACGGTGAAAAAGCTAATATGACAGGTTATCAAGTCGAATCAGTGGCAAAAAAAATCATACGCGACTAGAGTGCCGGACTAATGAGCTGCTGTGCAATATGTGAAAGACACAGCACCTTTCGTTTCGCTATCATTTCTCTGCGTATGGCACTCTAATCATAATAAAACACAATAACATCATAATTTTGTGGACTGGCAAAATTTATATTTATATAGAAAGATGTGAGAATATTATTATTATTAATTTTAACAAACAGATGAAGATTTGGCATTATGTTTGTGACGGAGCAAAAATTTACAACTCAAAGATGATCTTTTATTACTTCACCGCTGTTACACTTGTGAAGTAATATAGCAATTTCAGATGAAATCATAGGATTATATACTGACATTTTGTTAATATCACACCATGTCCTGGTTTGTCAATAAAATTTTTGTCTTCAATCGAATTGCTCTGATAAAAGCCACTTTACTATTCTTTTCAAGTGGAATTAAAGATACCTGTTTTGTATATTAAGGAAGTTTTAAATAATTTGATGCAATGAAATATAGTTATAAATTGACGAACACAAGCTTCTAAGAACAATAACATAAATAATTTAATTAAATGCAATTTCTTGCTTCTGTTAGCCACAGCACACTTTGTTGCACAGCATATAAACATTTTAAATTGGAAAGTAAATTGAATTTACTTATCACATATTTGCACTGTTACGTATTGAACATGGAAAATATGGTTTTAGGGATAGAATCAGCATCTGAAACACGTGGTTAGTCGCTATACACATCTTTAGTATGTCTATATTTGGCAAAGGATAAGCATCTGTAGAGAATTCATTAAAGGATTATAATCTATACAATCTTATATTATAAAATAAATATTCAACCTTTTAACGAAAAAGTATGATGTCTAATAACCATGTCACGGTGCATCTGGTGATTTATTGATGGGAAATTCCCAAAGCAATTTACAGTATTGCAAAGTTGTAAACCTGGTAAAGAATTGTTACAGCTATGAGGCTCGCTTTCAGTTCTGAACAGCACACCATTAGTTATTTCATTATTCTTCTGTCTCAGTATTTATTAATAAATCAAATATAAAAATACAATATTTACTAAATGTCAAGAATTTGTGCACATAAATTGTGTTTTATTGGGCAAAAGGTGTTAATTTCTCACAACTCATAAACTGGTTGCATATTTTGTATATAGTTTCAATGATGTCTACGTACTTCTCTTACCGCGTTTATCAAAACGAAAATTTGTAAATTATATTTGCAAATAAAATGTAAAGGAAAAATATTGCATCATGTAGTATTTTTCCTGCTGCACATTAATTGAGTTTGTTCAAGGTACCACAGGCTTGTGTTTAGGCCAAGTTCATTTTAACCGTACGACTATGCTTAGTTTAATTTTTGTTCTCGAACAAAATGTGGTCAGAAATGAGTTTTAAACATAAAACGACGTCAGAAACATCACCATGGCTGTTAAGTGTACACTCGTGTATTTTGTTCCGAATGAATAATTTTGAAAACAAGAACGTAGTGGCCATAGAAAACTGATCACGGAAAAAACATTGTCACTTTATCTTAACTAAAGCACTCGTTTTATTTTTAATTTAATTTTACTTTTGGATGATATGTGCAGTTTTCTGTGTCTGTTTTTCTTACATGTGTCATTGAGGTGGTAAAATCACTAAATCAAGACCGTAAAGGTAAAATGGATATATTTTCGAGATTGCATATCATTGTACATTTAGCCAACAGTTCAATGTTATCACGCTTTATGCTATACAAAACTTTTGCCTACTTTATTTTAGTGGTGCAGCGGTTTTGCAAAGTTGTTTCAGGTGTTTCGTAGGTTTTTCAGCTTTGTAATTTTCAACACTCTTTTCTGGTACATATAACTACTACATTTACAGTTCTGTAGGTTGTTTAGAAACAGTCCTATAGATTGTTATGGTTATAATTCTGCATCAAGTTTTCAAACAATGAAGTCTTAACTTAACATGTCTTAACACAAATGACAAGAAAGTGGTATTGGAAAATATTTATTTTACTTATTTTACAAGATTAAAATAAATCTGTTTTATAGTTCAGTGTGATAAGTTCAATGGCCGCTTTTTCATTGTCCTAAGTTATCGTCTGCAAGCATTTTTCTTTTGAACTGCTTTTTGGACTAATTACTTAATTTTGAAAAGCATGTTATTTTTCTGAACTCAAAACGAGTCGTCGGTTAATCCCGTATGTACATATGTGTGTGTAATGTTCTGCGCACACCAGCAGTACTTCAAAAACAAAATCTCTCAATCGAAGAAAAATTATTATTTTCAAATAAAAGTTTTTGTGTAAAAATGTCCACAAGCAATGAAAAATAGGTATTAGGCTGACAAAGCAGCAGACAACAATTTTAAGGCGCCATAGGATGGCCTGAAAGCTATTCTCTAGTCTTTAACGTTGACGGTACAAAGTTACTCACCGAAAAAACGGCCTCATAGAAAGGTGAGCTGAACACTTTCAATTCGCCATTCAATCGTCTCTCTAAAATATCCGAGAAAGATAACTAACGCTTTCAATCTTTTCTCTCAAATATCCGAGAAAGATAAATAACGCATTCAATCGTCTCTCTCAAATATCCGAGAAGGATAAATAACGCATTCAAGCGTCTCTCAAACATCCGAGAAATATAAATAACGCATTCAATCGTCTCTTTCAAATATCCGAGAAAGATAAATAACGCATTCAATCGTCTCTCTCAATTATCCGAGAAATATAAATAGCGCATTCAATCGTCTCTCTCAAATATCCGAGAAATATAAATAACGCCACATCTGAGAGTTCTTTCAAACCTGGACTTACTTTCTACATGCCACGACGAAGCGAAGCGATTAAGCATTTGTCCCCAGGGAAAGCACCAGAATCTAAAAAAAATCCCTTCCAAAATCTGCAGAAATGGAGGCGCATGTTTTTTTGAGTTTTCATTTTATATCTTCAGATTAAATATTAATGCTTTAAAAGATCCAACTTCATAGTCTTCACTTCAAAATAATAGAATTTACATATCTACCTATATAAAGGTATTGTACATTATTGAAAATACATTTTAATGACGTTTTTTCGAGAATTTTCATATACTGGATAGTCAGTTTAGTTGGGAACTTGTTTCTCGCCTGCATTGTTAGCAGTGACATTACTTTTTTTCTGAACAATCAAATTGTAAATAGAAGTTTTGCAAAACATTGTGAAAATTAAAACTCTGTGCATGCACTGTATATCTACATTTTTGTCATACTCAAACTACATCAATGCCTTTCTCGTTAATAAATCATAAAATATACTCAACAAATTTAAAATACACAATGCATAGTTCGTTATTTTTTACACAGTAGGATTCCAATCACTTTTCATATATGAATATGCTCCCGATCAAGGTGCTAAGTGAGTCTATCAAACTTCTGTCGCTAATACTCGGTTACCCGGAATTGTAGGCATCAGAGCCAAAGTAGACCCTTTGCCTCGTGTCACTCTATTGCTGAAGTAAAAATTGAACTTGCACGGTCTGGTAAGCCTAATTAATGCCAAGACTGACGCAATTCAGAGCGAACGCGCTTCAAATTGGAAATTCCGCCTTAATGGTCGCTAGAGCTTTTGGAGTGTATAAATCTACAGTGAAACGCCTTCGGACCCGTTAAGAGGAAACTCGATCCACCATAGACTGTTCTCGATCGTGGAGACCGCAGGTTACTACCTAGCAGGTTTGACCAAAGACTATGTTTGTCATATCTCCCCCACTGTTTTCTTCTTTTATGTTCTGGCAACCGTCACTGCCAGACAGATTCCTGGAATTCACGATAACCGTGTATGTGGCCAGACTTTGACAAACAGCTTTGTCACTACGGCTTACACGCGCCAACCCTATTGCGAATTGATGTTAAATCCCGTCCGAAGGCACGCACTGCTTCAGTGGGTCGATGCACATCTCAATTGGACACAGAAAGGGCGCGTGCTTGACGTCGAGCAAACGAGAACTGTAGCGACGACTGCTTTCGAGAAAAAGACCGATTTTGAAGCTATAGACGGCCATTTTTGTTGGTCAAACTAGTCTAATCTACAGCAGAACAACTAACGCGTGGGATATGCTTGGAAAAGCTGTACTCGAGCAAAACAGAATCGCATTTAACTTGAGGAAATACAGAATTTGATGAGATCCATGAGACAGTGATTAATTGCAATGAGGGGTGCTCATGGACGACACACTCGATGTTAAGAGACTTTTTAGGCAATGTCAGTTTTGTTTTCAGAAACAAAACGCTCAAGATTTTAGCTACTAAAATCTGTAATTGTATTTAGGCTTAATCATTTCTCACAAAATGTGTTTTGCAGGCTTTGATGATTATATTTGAAAACTGTTCTATTCTCTCATTCCATTGTTCATTATCACATTTTAGTTTGATTAAATGAATGTCACTTATGTGTTTTTTTCTTGAAATGCGCAAATGATCTAGACTTATTTTTAAAAACTGTCACTAAACCAAATTCCGTAAAATAAATTTAAAGGTGAGATAAATATCTTTTTAAGAAGGCTTACTGTTTTGCGTTTAGCGAACACTTTAATGTTATCAAGCTTTACTACGAAGTAAACGTTTTTCTTACTTCACTCAAGTAATGGAGATGTTTAAAAGCTTGTGATTTTTATCATTTTTGCTGACGTGTCTACTCCATTAATGGTTCTGCATAGGGTTTTATAATATCTTAAGAGATTTATATGATTATATTTTGGTATCAAATATTCAAACAAGAAGGTCTTAAATTCTTTTTTATAATATCTTTAAATGCCATTCCATTAATGGTATGCAATAAATGAAAACATAGGTAATATTTGTCTTATGAAGTAACTTGTTAGCAACAGTTACACGGAGTAATTTAAACAACAGCTCCCCAAACAATTTTTAAAATGGAAAGTTCAAGAACAGCTCTTACTGTGACCTACATTAGGAGCAAGTGCAGGTAAGTGTCGAAATATCTAATATAATGCCAGACCAAAGTCCTGTCGTGGACATGTTTTAAAGATTGCAACTGCAATAGTCATGATAATCAAATGTGTTATCGATGATATCACTTGCAGCTAGTTGCAACATAAAGTATAATGATCGCATTTGATATTTGTCGCAGAAAGCAAATAAAGCAAAGTTTTTCATTAAACTGCTTTTCTTTCACGAAATCTTACTTTGGTTATTTCAATAGTCTTTATTATACTTTATTATTCAACTTGTTGTACTCCGTTCTTGTTGTTGTTATTGTTGTTGTTGTTGTTCTTCTTCTTCTTCTTCTTCTTCTTCTTCCTCTTCTTCTTCTTCTTCTTTTACTTCTTCTTTTTCTTCTTCTTCTTCTTCTTCTTCTTCTTCTTCTTTTTCTTCTTCTTCTTCTTCTTCTTATTATTATTATTATTACTATTATTATTATTATTATTATTATTATTATTATTATTTAAGAGAATGTTTTATAGTTATTATTGCAGTCCACTTGAAAACGTACCTGTAACCTGTACCTGTAATTTCGGGCTTTTCAAAAATCTTTTCAACTTATTGCACAGTTGATCAAAAATAAAATTATGACTTCTTTTTTCAGCAGATTTTGGTTTGAATAATAAATACACCAATTTGGAAAGATATATTTTTGAGGTTTTGATACTTTTACGGGCTTTACCACTAAATTAGTGACATTTGAGGCAGTGACTTGTGTACACATAGAGGAATGGAAGAGTATGAGAGTAACAATTAATTTTACATACAATTGTGTTCTAAAATATATACATATGTCCTCGTTTTAAAGAAATGCATGTATTATTTACTGAACTGGATAAGCACAAAATGCATAGACCCAGCAAACAGCCGACGTCTTTTTTGGTTGAAAAAAAGGTTGGATTTTGGTCGCAACGACTTCACAACCATATTCTGAATAACAAAAGGTTGTGAAATGGGTAGAATTACGCCAAGACCTATTTCTCCAAAACCCGACTTTATTCCGTCGTCAAGGCAACGTCGGTTTTCTGACGTCATTCCGACGATGAACATTTATTTATTGCGGAAATGGAAATCATTTTTAAAAAGAGGAAGAAAAACGTAATTTTGGCATGAAAATTTTAGAATTTTGATGGCACGTCGATATTTTTTTTCCTAGATTGTAAACATTTACATGGAAAATGCTTTCGTACGTATTTCACAACAGCAGTTGAATGATTAATTATCTGTTAATTATGTAACTCTAAACTCTATTTGCTGTCTCTTCTCTCTGCCTTTCTTATCAGCTGTGGTGCATCCTCCTTGGTCTGGATCTGTCCATTTTTGGCAAGTTTTCTTTTGTCCTATTTTATTTGTTTTGATTAACTTGTTATCGAACAAAAACAATAAAAGAATTTTTTGGTGCACCGGTGTTGTGGTCCTCCAGTCTTTCTGAGTATATCAGTTTGCCAGGGGTAATTGCATGCACTCAAAGCTATTTTCCTAGATAATGTTTCATTGCTCAAAGAAGTATGTACTGAACAATTTTTTATTTGCACATATCTAGCTATTACAAATAATTCGAACTCATATAACCTAAAGTTGTACTGGTTTATCAGAACTAAGTGTCTGTAATTGTACTGCTTGTTTAATTTTTTCTATAATTTTTTAGTACTTTTCATGCAGATAAAATTCCTTCCTATCTGTATGATAATGCACAAATAACAAGTTCTCAGATATAACAGATGCCTTAGGATAATTATATGCATTCCTACTGTGATGAACTTGATTACTTAATGCTTCATAGCTGATATTATCGCGCAACATTAGAAAACATAGTGATAGACTAGGACTTGTTTTTGCCACTGCTGTAAAAATGTTCATCAGTAGATATATTATAATTCTTTGTGTTTTTTATTTGAAACATAAATCGGAAACAATTGATCTTATTGATGCTGCTTATTGATTGTTCTGAACATCTTTTGCGTGTGACAGAAATGTCTCTAACATTTAACATCCTTTTTGAAACTAACGATACACAGCTTTAGCAACACTCTTTACTTTTTAAGGCTAAATAGACAAAAAGGTTAAAATATTAAATACTGTAAGGGAAACAGTTGAATAAGTAATTTATACTTTTAGACGTTTATATAACAGTTTCAATAACAGTAAAATGGATTCGTATTGTACATTTTAAATAGTGCTTTTGGTGATTTTATAACTAAAATGAATCGAATAATTTAGACAACTGTTTGTGGCAGTACTACACATGTGTATTGGAAAAAATCCATTGGCCCATATAATCTATTTAAAAGGAAATTTAAAATATTACATGTAGGTGAGACAGCTTGAATCTAAAAAGTTGCAGCTTTTAAAAACCAATATATAAGTCTTAAATATGGGGGAAGAATCACTGTTCCTTATTCAAATCTTCACATTTTTGCTGTAAATATCAAGAACATCAAAATGTTATCTGCCGCCCAAACATTTATGTGTAACAGCATATTTAATATAATTTTTAAAAATAAAGTTTTTTCTTTCCTGTTTGAAATATCTTGATTAGGTGTACGAATTTATTGTTGTTAATAGTTCTCCTTGTGAAAATCTTTATCGTGCTGCTATTGCAATGAAAAAATGATGAAAGAAAGTGTTTTTGAGTTATTTTTAGCAAAACGTTAGTGAGTGCGTGCTGTAAATATTTTTGTTGCCTAAAGAGAGCACTATATAAAGTGGCATCCTGGAAGCAATTTGCTAGTTTGCAAGAAAATTATTTTAGATATAAACATAAAAAACGGAGAGAAAATTAAATGTCCCAAGTATATCAAGTGGATGCTTAGATGATACTTCTATCTTCCCCGAGGTAATTGTGACTTTGTTTTGATGTTTCGATTGCAGGTTTAGACTTCAAATGTTTACATTAGTATTAATACCAAATGAAGATAATGTTTTGAAATTAATTTTCAGACGTTTTTTTGACAACTAGAAAGTTTGCATCTTCGATCTTATTTTAAGCATTGTTGCTGAATTAGTTTCACATGCTGTTTAAACATTTGATGTGACTTATCTTGTTAAATTATATCTGGTTCATACTTGAATATATATCACATAAACAATATGCTTCCACTGTCTTTTTAGAATGTATATTGATTATCGTTCTTTATATAAAGATACAACCCGTAAAGGGTGCTGATAATGTAAAACCTCAAATGAACAATATTTTCTTAGTCATAGAAAATTTAATAACAATGTCTTTTATGCTTGTTCTTAATCAAAAGTCCTGTTAAAACAAGATGCAAGTTCAGTAATGTAAATACAAAATTGCAATATTTGTTTCACTCGTTTTACCGGTTTGTTCACATATGAAGGTAAGTGGGATATTTTTCTATGGTTGGTTGTAGCAATTTGATGAAATAGACATTCTATATGTACATTGGTCCTCGAAGTCACTTCAGTTTCAGTTGCTTCCCCTGAACTTTTAATGAAATTAATTTTGACATTTTGGACAAGATTAGCGAAAATGTTAAATTTAATCTCTTAATATCATTGCTTCAAGTAGCATTATGCTACAATAATGATCTAAATTTCAGTAAGATAGTTATTCTTTATTTCGAAGGCGCAGAGCTCCGTTTGTTAACCAATAGATTAATGGTCATTATTATAACTTGAAATAATAATTTGTAATTTGTCAAACTGCAACTGGACATACCACCGCACATAAGGCAGATGCACATTATGCTAACTAGCAATTCAAACATTTCGAAACTTACTTATTCTAACTATTACTATTTCTATTTCCGACTGTTTGAACTCACCAAAGAATAATTATTATTGGATCTTGAAGGGTTTCGTTTGCTTTTATTGGTTATATTGCCTCAGTCAGCAAATCTCAAATACAGAAGCAACATTTTGTTTGACACTAAACATTTGTGAATGCGGTTGCATCATATTTGAAGCAACATATGCACACTATTCTTCCCTATGTTGCTCAAAACTTTTCTAATTTTGCATTTGTATCTCCAGTACAATATGGAAATAAACACAAAGTAAGATGATTACGCAAATATAAGATCAGCCTGTTAAGTCATATTCTAACAATTCTTTGCGAGATAAAAAATCGATTAAATAAAAGAAAGAAAGAAAGAAAGAAAGAGCTTTAAATATTGAAAATATTGAATAAATGTTAGAAATACACAGAACATATTCATGGAAATTAAGAGCTAAACAATGTAAAGCTAATACATCCTGAAAGGTACAAATATCTCAAAATGTACGCAAAGAGAACAGTATTTCTGCTCTATTTGGTACAAACGAAGATCAATTTACAACCTATGGCTGATTGATATTTTCCTCCCATTATTATAATTGAGAGGGTTTTGGTCACATGCACAGAGATCCATCCAAGAGAAGGGCTGTATTCATAAAAATGATTAGTTTTAAATCCAAACTACCTACTCTATCTTTTGTGCTGTCTATTTCAATTTCGTTTAATTACTGTTTTCCAAAAGTGACTTGTCCGTTATGCAATATTTAGAGAATATACTAATAGGTTACAACAGATGAATTTGGTAAAAACCGGATAATCTGTGAATTGATAGAAAGTTACGCATTTATTTAGGGGCGTCAAATTTTGCTGAGTGCTTAAGAATGTTGGTACTCAGAGCAAGGAAAATGATAACTTAGGCAATAATGGGAATCTTTTAATGCCTAACGTATTTGATTTTTAATAGAAGAATTTCTGAATGGCTTTCAGATTTGTAACTGGTTGCGACATGCTGCGGTTTGTATTGTTCGTAGCGGTAGCTACTCTATTCTGTTGCGAATGTGCAAAAGGGCAGTTTGAACCCGAACTAGGAAATTCCTTGATTGAAATCAAATGGACTATATTCAAAAACACACACGGTAAGACATTCTTTCAAGAAAAAATATTATGGTTTAAGTTGACTTGCATTTTTATGACTAACATGTGGGTTCTCTAACTTTCTGTTACACAAAGCATTGAAATCTAACATTGCGGAATGGATAAATGTTATTTTTAACAATACTGTCCAAATCATTTATCTGATTTACTCTTCTTTTAATCACTGTTACTTTTCGAAGCGCTATAATATTTGCAATTTTTCCTTAAATTCACAATAAGATTTTTACTGCTATAAATATGAACTTAATTATATTGTGTTTTATTATGCGATCGCCATGACTGATGTCTGTAAAGGGTTATATTAAACAATCTATATAATCTAAGCTATGTAAATTTCGGTGTTTCTTCGTTTTATCTTAACGTATGTCTAATATTGCATTTACAAATGCACCATATGATTAGAATGATAACAAAATCTTTAGTTAACTGTAAATCTTCCTCCAGCAATGAACATGTCTTTATATTGACCTCTTTAATGTGAGGACAATATCTCCTAACATAAAAGCTATGCATTTGTTATCAATTTTCGTTCAAATATTCAGATTTTGCTTACTTTTATCAGGTAAGGACTACGAATCTGAGGAAGACATGAAGAGGCGCAACAATTACGAATCAAACCTGATAGAAATAGAATTACACAATTACCTGTTCGACAAAGGATTACGATCATGCAGACTTGACGAAAATGAGCACAATGACACGGTATGGCTGAATTATACGAACTTTGCTTTTTTTAGCGAATTTTAATGGAATAAAAATAACATTTAAAACTCATTTTATGCATTCCTCAAAGGTTTTACAGGTTAAGTTTAAGTTTCAATTGTGAGTTTGGAATCATGTATCATTACCAATGATAAAATCAAAAAACCGAATATGATCAAAAATGAAATTAATTAGAATGATTTATAATTTTGAAACATATACAATTGATGTTAATGGCCTTACTATAAAGTTGATATTATGTTGGATAATATTACACCTCATCTAGCATAAACATATTTGATCGAATGCGCCCTATATTTGAGATCCAAATGCACAAATTAAAAAAATATCAAGAACACTAAACTAGTTTCTAAGCGTAACTTAGAATATATAGGAAAAATATACAAGGGCAGGTTACAATCTCAGTGTGTCTATGATGTTTGGTAATTATTTTAGTTATATAAAACAATCATTCAAATTAAAATATTTATCTATATCAATATAGGACCATGTTGAATTTGTTAACACACTGACGTGTGAAAGCGGAGACAGCGCTGACAGAATTGTGTTTATGTCACATATTCTACCAAGTCCGACTGAGTTCGATAGCCTCCCGGTGATTTGTGAGTCTTATTTCTTAATTTTGAAAATGCATTTCAAAAACGCAACAATATTGAGATGCTTATTCTTTGTTTTAATTTAGGGTTGTAACAGGCTAGGTAGTTTAACTATCATGTGTCATAGCCAGTGTAGCGTTTGCGAAGGATTTGTGACGAATGCTTTTTTGCGTTATTTAACTATGTTGAGTTTTGAATTTTTGTGTTATTATAAGAGGCCATGGAGATGATGTGCTTTTAATCTGAATGGAAACATGGGAAAGGCCAATAAACTCTCCGTTCAGCTTGAGAAATGTAGTTTTGAAACACTCAACCGCATAATCTATGAATATATTAAATTTAAGTACATTTTTATCTTATATTCAAAATGTTTTATTGTTCTGATCAAGACGCACCAACTCCATCGCAATTAAATGCCTGCACTGAAAACATATGGAGAGCGGATAGCAATAGCTTCAATCATGGCGAATATTCCATTAATTTAAGAGGCCCCACGTAATTATAATCCTCTGTTTATACATATTAACAATCATAGATTTATATTTCAAGAGTAACAATGAACAATGTTCATCTTTTCATTGTTTAAAAGACATATAGCAGCTTATTTTGTTAATTATTTGTGACACTTTACAAGTTGGCAATTCCGTGAAAAACGTCTATATTGTTATTTATCGTGATTGATTTTAAGCTTGTAAAATCTTTATAATTACTATTGTAAAAATAGTTGTTCGTTAGTGTGTGATTGTTTTACAGGCTCATTACTGTGACCCATTCTGGTTTATCCAAGTTTTCCACCGGAACATATCCTAGCTTCAGATTCCTATTGGACAATTTTAACCCACAGTTAGGAGTTGCTGATCCAAATCTGAGTTCCCAGATAAGCACATTCCTAACTGCACTAATTGCTACAGGACCAATGCAAGAGGCCAGAAAGTGCTTGCAAACTTGGGGTATGCATACGTTATATTTGTATTGGTGAGCCATTTATAAATCAAATATCATTGAATAAAATATCACAATTAAAGTAGCATTTATCATTTGTTATATTGTTAAAAGATTTTGTACAGTAACATTATTATCAAAACATCAACGTTAAAACTGTCTACGCTCTATATTTTTAATTAAATCAAGTAAAGATTATAACACAAATACTATTTGTCTCCCAGTGGAATATGCTGAACTATTGCATAGAACCGATCGTAACTGGACCCTCATTTCGCTAGCGAAATGTTTAACACTTGACAAAAATTAAAACGCGAAAATACTTCCTTCAATGGGTTATTTCTTGAATAATATATTGCAAACAACACAGCTTGAATAGGTCTTATAAGACGAGTAGTGTTTGGTTTTTGTTGGATGAAGGTTTATTCACTGAGCAGCCATACGCCGTGTTATCTATTTACGCAGTGAGAGCTGGCACAAAGCTCAGCAACTGTGTGTTCTGTGATTTACGCTAAATGCTCTACATTTACTTGCAAAAATACACTCTTTTCACATGGCGTTTTAGCAAAGAAAATGAAATAGAAGGCGAAGATAAAAAGTGACATGCACACGTTCAGATCAAGCTCTTCATAAATCTCAAGTTTCATGGTTCTAGTTTCCGTAGTGTAGAGGAGAGGAAGACACAAAAAATCCCAAAACTGTCAAGAAGAAAAAAAGGACGAACGGCTGCTCGCACAAATTCATATAACCCTCACAAGCCAAAGGCTTGTCAAGTGTTACTAATGCATGAGACGTTACCATAGTGCAATATTCTCTTCTCAACCTGTCCAGTATTTCAGAATGAAGATTCTAGAGGGACACACATGATACTAGTTTCATTATAAACATGAAGGGTGCACTGAATGACATTCCACGCCAAAGCATAAACCAGTAAAATAACAAAAGATTTGAAACATATTACAAGAGAAGATAAAATGTGAGGCATAGTAAACTCAAGTTTTAAGAACGCGAGTTTTTTTTTAGATTTGACAGCCCCTGTACCACCCCAACCCCCACCCTTCCGCTCAATCAAAATCTGTGATTATATGTTTTCAACGTAATATTCTATGGAATCGCATACGATTGACGATCAGTTTTTTGGAACGTGTGTTTGTACTTCAGCAAAAGAAAACAATCTGTCGACCCTTGCACCGAGATCTTGTGTCACTGTGAAATGAAATTACTATTTTATTAAAAGGTTTTGTTACTTCAAGCAACTTCAGAGCTGAAATTCAGAAGTACTGGTTCGGTTCATATAGCCGTAGTGGTGGAGTAAGGGATAGTTCGGGGTTTCAGCATGTTTTCCAGGTCAGATTTAAGTATAAAAGTTTTTCACTTGATATTTTTGTCAGTGATTTCTTTGCGAAAAGAAAGGCAAGATATAGTTCACAAGGTTAAGTATACATGGAATGTCGAACACTTCCATTGAAATAGTTAGGCACACTTGTGTTAAAATGTAATGTTATGAAATCTGTCTTTACAATCAGGTTTACTGATAAACAATTGTTGTGGCCATTGGTATTTTTCTACCATACCGTCTTTTAAAAATACTGCCTCTTACCGGTAAAGCCAACAAGTTCATATCTCATACTTAGTTAGACCTAAACTCGAGATTTACCATATGCGAAACAGCATTACAGAAAAGTGAACCCCTGCTTTCTTTTATTTTTTTTTATTTAGCACATATGCATATCTTCTGCAGATGTGCTGAAAACCACAGGTTTTTGAAAGTAATAGCAATTACTCTATGTTATAAGGTTTTCTACCAATGATTTTGTTTGAAGCCCTCACTACAAAAATTGTAGTTGTCGGGAGTAAAAACAGCACATTGTTCTTCAAATCCATAAATGTCACTATAATTTTTTAAAATATTAAACGCAATTCGATAATTTAAAGAACTTTGTTTTAAACACTGTATCAATGAGACCACTAATAAGAAAATTTTAATGACGAACGATGTAGACCTTTAATTGCAGTTTTTCTTAGTTTTCCTTCCTGCCTTAAGCATAGTATTTGAATACTTATTGAGGAGTTTTCTTGGCATATTCCTTTTAAATTTTATATTTATTTGAAAAGGGGGAAGTTCGTACAAACAGAAGGGATTTAACTGGCTACCATAACTGGGTTCATACCTACTACCAACAACACGTATCAGGCAGAAACAGATTTATCTATGGAGATTCCAGGAATGATTGCAGAGTATGTATTTCCTGATTTGATATAGTGTCAATATGAAAATTTACATTACATTCTTTAATGCATTATACCACTGATATAAAATTTGTACACGAATAATGCTTCTTTGTTCTTTTCATGAAAGTTCTTCACAATAACTGATTCATTAAACGATAACTATTTATCTGAATAAAATAATTGAATGTTTCTTTTATGCTTATTTCATACTTGCATATACAGATTGTAGTTCATATAATACGACACATCTCATGATTTTAAAATGGCAATTTCAAAGTTGGCTTTGTTTCATTGGAATTTCGCTTTTCAGTACCTTGGCGTTGGAGATCTTGTACAAATCAATGATTTCAAATGGATGAATGCTTTTAAGTCAGGTAGTTCAATGTGGATCGGCAAAAGTCCTGAATTAGAAATTGCTCTGTATACCGTGTGCGCGATAGTACACCCGGATGTGCCTTGCTCTATTACCGTCGCTGGTGGCAAAGCAGTAAAACTACAAACTTATTGGTACAACCGCGCTAATCAAGGGAAAATAGCTGGCAGTTATCCTGTTTGTTAGAGTACAACATTGACGACCGCTTAATAAAATATATATCAAGTCGCCATTTTATGAAAACATAGGAAAAAAACTATTAAACCAAAAAGAAGGTCAATATAAAAGTGACCCTGTGCAAGCATACTGTCGAGCAATTTGTAGAAATGTTTCAGTGCCATTATAACCGAAATAACTTGTGAAATACTCCATTTAACCATTAACGCGATTACAGCAGATTTTACCTGTTTCATTATTTGACAGAACAATATAATGGTTTGTGTTTCAGCAGTGCTTGTATGTTGAAAGAGAAAATAATAAATATGTTAGTGGTAGTTCGATGGATCTTTTGTTGCTAGAATTATCCCTATTTTATCTCTAGAATTAATTTAAAGTTGGTTTTAAGTACTAAGATATTTTATGAAAAGCTAAGGATTTATTTTCGTGAACATTGAAATGTACATATTAGATAAAACACAAAAAGCACATGAAATCAATGAAATTTGGGCTGCGTGTGTCTAAATGAAATGTAATATGTTAATGTTTAAATATAATATTTTAATAAATATTTGGATAGCTTGTGTATTTTCTTTTTAGCTATGTTACATTTAGTATGAAGTGCTTATAACAAAGGTATAGTGAATAGTAATAAAACATTAAAACTCTACCTATTTTAAACCTTAAACCCGCGGACGGTGTGACCGAGTGGTTAAAGCCGCTGTCACAGCCAAACGTTGTGGTGTTGTAAGTCTTGGGGTCGAATCCCACTCATGGCTAGGAATCGCAACATTAGTTACACCCCTAGAGATATCGATGTGCTTATTAAACTTCTTAACAATAATGTAACAAACCATGGAACAATTGATCGAGTACTTCTGATAAACAAAGCAAAAAATATAATAAAGAATCAGTGTGAAAGACGTTAATACTATCCAATCATGTCTCCCATCTAAGGCAAATCGAACGAAAATCATCTCACCACTTTCCATACTAACATTGATTTGAACGCGGAACCTTTGCAACAACTTAGTTAACAGTTGTGCCGTTACTTTTTAAAAAGTGATTAATGGAATGGTAGCATGGAAAGATGCTTTTTATTATAGGAATATGTAGCATTTCGAGACTTTGAAAAAGAAACGATTGAACAGTGAACAACACAGATTCATACTCTATAAAAGATTTATTCGCAAGAGCCTACAAAGCACCAAAAAGACTAATCAGACATTGAAATATTCCTTCCATTGACATAAACCTTCAAGCAAATGATATACAACATAACTAAGCCATCAGGAATAAAGCAAACATCGGATTAAGTAACTAATTTCTTGACCAAATGGCTTCAAGAGACTGTTTACGCTAGATACAACACAAAGTCTGACTGACAAAAATATATACTAGTTGAAAGTCGAGTAAAATGTGTTTAAATAACTAATAACAAATATTATTCTTAGCATCTAGGCCAATAAAATCACATAACTCTGACAGTTTTACTCTTATGCTTTGTATGACTTAAAAATACCAAAAAGGCCATCATCGTCCACACAACAATCCAAATTTAGACTTAAACCTTTCAAACAGAAAATAAACAAGCCTTGGTAAGTAGGCTAGCAATGCATTAAGAACTTTGGATATCAGGCTTATCCCATTTGTACTGTACTTTATCTACGGTTTCAACTGCAAATACAGAATATGCGTCATAACAAAGTTATGACGTTTTGTTGCTGGGTTTTAAGTTACCTTTATATTGCTTTTTTTAGTAAACTCTGCGAAATCTGTCTATCTTTGTATGAACTGCTTACTATTGGCATATTCCAGTCTGTTTCATTACTTTTCCCCATTCTTCGTTCATCGCACAGCGCGTGACCATTTTTGTATTTGACACTAGATAAGAATCATTATATTTGTATGTCTGCACGTGAGTATATGTATATGTAGGTATGTATTTACGTATGTACATATATTTTAGAGGAAAGTGGTCAGTAATAATGATAAATTTGGATATTTTTACTGAAATATTTATTGAAGCAAAGAATTATGTGGATAAACCGACAAATGTTTGAGTTTGTTGCATTCAGGTACAATCAAAACTGTTCCCCGTCCTCCAACGACTCTGGAAGGGCAATAGCAAGCAGACCGAATACAATAGTAAAACAAACCAACACAAGTATTGGCAGACTCTTCCAATCCAATTTTTATATTAACAGTTATAACAGTCTTTTCAAAAAGACATATAGATTAAAGTACTCAGAAGGCAACAAAGTATCTGATAGTACCTGGGCCTATTTCCTTATTTACAAAGCTCAACGATTTTCTATATCTTATTTTATGTGAAAGATGGAGAGTTTGTTAGCCTAGATAACTAGTTTTTATTATTTAAAACTTATCTAGCGTGGAAAATGGGAAGAAAATATGTACAGTCGTGATAAAAATAAAGGTTTATATAATCCCGTTTAACACACAAACACACACACACACACAAACACACACACAAACACACACACACACCAAACGTGCGCGCACACACACAGATATACATACATATATATATATATATATATATATTTATATATATATATATATATATATATATATATATATATATATATATATATATATATATATATATATATATATATATATATATGGAATGCCGTTTTCACATTTATTAGTGACTTACTGATATCAAGAATCAATTTTTGATCTCAAAAATGGATTTTTTGACATCAAGAATTAATTTTTGATCTCGATAAATCCATATTTTGATATCAAGAATTCATTTTTGCTATCTGCAATTGTATTTTGATATCTCTAAATGTACACTTGATCTCAAAAAATAATTTTTGATGTCAATAAATATTTAGAGATATCAAGAAATATTTATTGATATAAAAAATGATTTAATGATATCTAAAATGGATTTTTTGAGATCAAAAATTCAATTCTTGATAGCAAAAATGAAATATTTGAGAGCAATAGTGAGCTCAATAATTGATTTGCTTTATATTGATATCAAGAATTTATTTCTGGTATCATTATTTCAGACTGATACTTTTTTAATTTCTTTTTTTATCTTAAAAACTGATTCTTGATATCAAAATATCAGTCTATTTTTTTAAATAAAAAATTTAGAAGCACGCATCTGTAAATAACTAATGGCTGTCCTTGTATACAGATTCTTTATTTTGAATTTTTTACTGCACAAAAAGAAGCAATTCTTGAGATCAAAAATTGTGTTGTTATTATTGATCTCAGTAATTCAAATTTTCATCCCCAAACTTTAATTGACGATTCGTTATAATTTATGTGAATGTGTGTCGCCCGTAAGATTTCTTAGGTTTGTAAACTTGATTTTTTGATCTCAAAAATCAATTTTTGCCATCTAAAATTCAATTATTGATAGCAAAATATAAATTAATGAGATCTACATTGATTTATTGATATATCTAAATATATTTTGATATCAAAAATAAACATTAAATATTAAAACGGCATTCCATATATATATATATATATATATATATATATATATATATATATATATATATATATATATATATATATATATATATATATATATATATATATATATATATATATATATATATATATTGCATCTAGCATCTTGAAATGCCGTTATACTCATATCTTTATGTGAATAAATCGTAGCCAATCAAATTAAAATACTGATATCAAAATTTCCTTTTAAAAGTTGTGTCAGACATTTTTCGTCGTAATAATTCTATTTAATGATAAATATTTTAATTTCTGAACATTCGTTCATTTATTGACAACGTTTATTGACATCAATTTATGATATCAAACGATGATTACGAATTCTTGTGATCAATATTTAATTTTGTTCGGTTTTGGCAGTAAAAGTTCAATATAATTCAGCTTTTGATTGATACTAACAAGGCACTGCTACAATAAGGTCTGATACTGCCGTTTTAAAACATTGCCCTGGCACATGTACAGATAGAAACATTGTACAGCAACAATAGGCCTTACAAACATAAATTGACCAGTTAACTTTTAGGCAAATTTCAAATCAAATGTAGTTGCCTGATTAAATTTTAATGGTTACTTTTATTTCCATGGATTTCCTGGTAAGGGATATCATTCATGGTTTTTATGAGGATGTATATTCAGAATTCCGTTTTATGTATTTTACAATTTGAAGAATATTTAAAAAATGTTTATCTAAAACACGATGCTTTGTAGCCCGTTTTGACCCTATTCTTACTATCGCATCGAACCACACACGTTTGGTTCTTGCAGGGGTGGAGCTGTAGCTCGAGTTGGAGAGTGCTTGCGCGCGTTATCTTTGTAGTGGTACTCGTCACTAACAGTGTCATCGTGTAAAAGTGTATCGATACAACAGCAAGCTATGTGTACGCAAAGCTTAACTGGCACATATTAGTACATTGACATTACAGCAAAAAGCAAACTTAATAATGCTGCAGAGTACAGGTAAAATCGAATAGGATTATAGTCTATAAGCCAAAGACCATTGCGTTAAACTGAACATGTACGGTTATCTGCTGTAGTTTGCACATAAGAATAGCTTTTGAATGTTCAGAACGTTATGCGCTATGCATGTTTAGGTTCAACAGCAAGTTCCTGAAGGAAAGATCACAGTTACAGATGGAATCTTCTTCTTTAGCTTCAGTGTTGGAATTGACAGCTCCTACTGAAACAATGACGTTGCAGTTCAAATGGTACTCTTTTATTTAATTATGGACTCAGGATTCAAACTTACGCTTGTTTTTTGTGTTATTTTCTGTTATCTGATCAAAGAAAAACTTAAGACGAAAACAGTTGACGATGTTTTTAGATTTCCTTAGCTTCCTTTCGCGTTCCGCTTTAACAACACATTAGAAAGTTTTCCAATGTTAACGAATGCCTCATAAGCAGTGGCTATTTTAGTGACTATTGTGGGGGAGAGATGTCAAGGTTGCACACCTATTCTTTATTAGCGGAAGCTTTCAGAAAAACAAATTGAATGGTAAATGCTTTCTCTATTTTGCCTAATCTTTTTAAATTGAATCCCTTGACCCTGACCAAAACCTGTAATTCACCACTTCTTTTCAAACGAAGGATTGCGGATTCATTTCATTTTTTGTTTGTTTAGCCAAATAATTTCGCCATTTGTGTATTTGTTGCGTTGTTATTTCGCGATTTGAGTTGAAATAAGCTACTTCCGTTGAACTGACAAAAATAAGAAGGAACGTTCGAAAGGGAAAAAATACTTCTTTATGAGACGGGCTTGTTGAGTTAGTTCTTAAACCACATGAGTTTAAGGCATATAAACTAAAGTGTATTATCACTGATGACAGAAAGAAAGGCATTAGTAGGTAGGAAATGCCGTTTCTGCCCCACTTTGTGACGTCATACTGTCTGGAAGTGACGTCATCATGTCTGGAAGTGACGTCATCATGTCTGGACCGGAAGTGTTGTCTGGACCGGAAGTGTTGTCTGGAGCGGAAGTCATGATAAGCGTTAGGATAGGCGCGGCCATCCATGACGTGATAATGACGTCATGATGACGTCATACTGTCTGGAGCGAAAGTCTGGAGCGAAAGTTGCTTGATAGTGTTGGCCGAGTCAATCATCATGAAGCCAACGAACTCCACCTGTCAATCAGTGTAACCATGGCAACAGACCCTAAAAAGCCAGGACCCCCCCCCCCCCCCTCGAAATTGTGATTTTAGCATATTTATCCGTTTCAGACGATTCTGAACATTTTTCATTTTTTGGGTCGACTCCCCCCCCCTCGAAATTGTGATTTTTGCATATTTATCCGTTTCAGACGATTCTGAACATTTTTCATTTTTTGGGTCGACTGTACAGCAGTACAACTGTAAGTGAGACATTCATATACATAAGTAAAATTCTGCTGAGTCAGCAATTTTTGAACAAAGTTACACACCATATTTTGATTACATGGAAGTAGCATAAAAGCATGAGTGAAACATGTCAACTAGTCAACTAGTAATACATTGTGTGACGAGAAAAGACTTCACAATGTCAGCATTACTTCTTGACAGATGTATGACTATGGACGACGTCTTCAAAGTGAATTATGCTAACTATGTGTTTTCAAAGCTTCCTACTTTTGAATGGGATTGGATGCAGCAAGTGAAGAATTTACATCTGCATTGGGAAGCTGTCGGAAAGACTATTCCAAGTGATTTCATCGACTCGTTTCTGCGTGACTGTGAAGATCTACATATACTATCAACTTATGACATTGATTTAACATTTATCATATCAACTTATGACATTGATTCAGCATTTATCAACGCGAATACAATTTGGGCAGTTGAGCTCATGTTAGTTGTAGCTGCAAGAATCATTTTACTTTATGATGATGATGTTCCATTGACGACGAATGTATCAGACCTTGTTCGATTCAACCATGGACGAGTTGAGGTGAATTCAAACGTTTGCAAGAAGTTTGAAAAGCTTGACTCAGCAACCAGTTGGGTATAAAAGGGAGTGAACTCAGCAGAGTGGAGTCATTTCTCAGCAGACAGTTGGAGGGAGTGGATCATCAATACATTGTTGCAGCCATGGAGAACAAGACAAGCAACGCAGCGCAGCGCAGCAGCAGTTTTAAAATTAGTGCTAACTTAACCATTACTGTGGAGTATGGAGAATATGGGCCATTTCTACGCATCACACGTGGAGAGAGATGGTGTGCTTATTCACCATCTTTGTGGAAGATTGTGTGCCAGAGCTTGAAAAATTTACGAGACATTGGCTTCAAACTATACTTAACGCAAACGAAGTGGCTTGAAGTCATTTCATACTTGGATATGCGTTATGTGAGTTTTGTGCGCACGTCACGGTTTGAAGGGAAAGAATACACACATCACATCAACATGAATGATGGTGAATGGGAGACACTGCTTCAGGAGATGGACAACATCAACTCAGCCCTATCACCATGTGAGGAATGTCATGACAAGAAAACGATCATCAAGCTGCAAAAGGATGGTCGGATGAAGGTGTCAAAGCTATCCAAGAAAAGACTGGCTGAAGTTCAGTTGGAGAACATGAATGTGCAAAATCAATTTGGACTTACCTGCGAGTATTGTGGTGCTTGTGGATATGTGGAGGATTATCATTGCCACTGCCACAAGTATAATTGCAAGTTGTGTGAACCAAACAACTTCTGCGGCAAGTGTGGAGTACTTAAAGTCTGTGAAGCAAAGTAGAAGCTAGAACTTGTTCGATTCCACGATGAATGAGTTGAAGTGAATTCAAAACTTTGTAATATGTTTGGGTAGATAGTTAGACATAAAGGGAGTGAAGTTTTCATTTCATTGTATAACCATGGAGAAGAAGAAGAAGACAAGCAGCTTTAAAATTAGTGCAAACATAACTGTTACTGTGCAACATGGAAAATTTGGACAATTTCTACGAATCAAACGTGGAGAGAGCTGGGTTGCTTTATCACCATCTTCGTGGAAGATTGTGTGTGAGAGATTTAGAGATTTACGCACCATTGGCTTCAAACTATACTTAACGGAAAATAAGTGGCTGGAAGTCATTTCAATCTTGGGCATGCGTTATATAACTTTTGCACATACATTGCTGGTTCACGGACTAGGATATACGAAGTACATCAACATGGATCATGGTGAATGTGAGACATTGCTTCAGGAGATGGATAACATTAACTCAGTCTTATTACCATGTACGGAATGTCATGTCATAAATCCTATCAAGCTGCGAAAGGATGGTCGGATGAAGGTGTCAAAGCTATCCAAGAAAAGGCTGGCTGAAGTTCAGTTGGAGAACATGAATGTACAAAATCAACTTGGACTTACCTGTGACTATTGCGGTGCTTGTGGATATGTGGAGGATTATCATTGCCACTGCCACAAGTATAATTGCAAGTTGTGTGAACCAAACAACTTCTGCGGCAAGTGTAGAGTACTTAAAGTCAGTGAAGCAAAGTAAAAAGCTCACAAGACACACTGAATCAAGATGGATGCATGTTTTAAAAATGCTTATATTGACTTGATGATTGCTAAACTTGCTTGCTGTGGCACTCCAGACTATCAACTTTATCATTTGGATGCTTTTTGGGATGTTTTACATCATAGTCTTGATGTGATTGAACTGCATTCAAGATTTCTTGGAGAATGTCATAAAATTGGAATAGAAGAAGATCCTGACTTTGACTTTGATTCTGCGCTTTATTCTGCTCGCACTGATGTAGAAGTATATTTCACCGTAGTGGATCATTTGAGAGATTGTTGTAAAGAAGAAGAGGACACCGAGCAGCTTTATCAGGCAAGATATAAAAACCTTTTAATCATCTTTGTAACAACATAGTGAATTGATAACAATGTTTTTCTTACTAGTAAATTTAGTTTTATGTGAGTGGTTTCAACGTAAACAAAGAAAGAACATGATAGAAGAGGCAGCAAATATATTAAAAGATATATTATTACAGGAAGAAACTGACATGTCAGAATAAAACAACAGAAACAAAGTCAACATGGAGAATCTTGTTGTGTGAGACTTGATGTGCAGATGTGTGAACATGGAGAAGTGTGTTAAGTGAACAGCAACTGGAAAAAACTTGCTAAACTTGACAGACTTGTGCTACATTGCCGGAGCAGCATAACTTGCTAAACCTGACAGACTTGTGCTGCAAGACTCACAAGACTGCATAATGGCGGACATGACATTGAGACAATATATTGTGCAAAAAGCTTATTGTGAAGAAATGTTATCCGCTGTAAAAAAGTTTGCTTATTTAGTCTGTCCTGCTTGTCAACATGAAGAGTGTTCAGAACATACTTGTCATGCTGCATGTGTTTATACATATTGGAATGAAGCTAAATATTACATTCATTTAGATAAAGTGTTAGAGAATGCAAATCAACGTTGTGAGAAATATGGTGTAGATGCTATTACATTGGATGAACTCAGTCATTGGTTAATGTTCATTGAAGACCAATGGTCTCCAGTGATTCATACCATTGTATCTATACTTGATCTGTAAATATATGTTAGTTATAAATACATGTTAGTTAAGTTACTATGTTAGTTAAGTGATGTTGGTTGAGTTATAAAATAAAAGCTGTTCTGTTGAGAAGGTGGTTTTCATTCGGTGTGACCATGTCGACGTGGAAAGACTACTTGACTGATATTTACTTCAAACCTGGACAGCCTGGAGCATTTGCTGGTCCTTACAAACTGTATCACATCTTACGAAAACATAATCAACCAGTCACACAGTCACAAGTGAAGAAATGGCTACAGGATCAAGATGCTTTCAGTTTACTCCAACCTGTCAAATACAGGTTCAAAAGACAACGTGTCATTACACGTGGCATTGATGACATGTGGGATATTGATTTGGCTGATATGGGAAACATAGCTCCCTATAATGATGGCACACGCTTTTTACTCATTGTCATTGATGTGTTTTCCAAATATGTCTGGGTACAGCCAATCCCTAATAAATCACATACCAGCGTCATACAAGCTTTCCAAAAGATTTTTCATGACACACGACGAAGACCGCGAACTCTAAGGTCTGATAAAGGAACAGAATTTAAAAACAGATGGGTTAAAGCATTTTTGAAGAAAGAAGGCATTCATGCTTATACCACAAAGAATGAAACCAAAGCCAACTTTGCTGAAAGAGTCATTCGAACTCTGAAGGGAATGATGTATCGGTATTTTCTACATAATCAAACTTACCGTTACTTAGACATTCTTCCAGACTTGGTGTACAATTACAACCATAGACCTCATGGTTCTCTTCCTAATAAATATGCTCCAGCCGAGATTCGTAAAGACAACGAATCAAAAGTGTGGAAGTATATGTATGTCGACAAACTGAAATTGAAACCGAAGAAGAAGAAGTACAAATTTAACATTGGCGATCATGTTCGCATTTCCCACATTAAATATGTGTTTCAACGCGATTATCACATCAAATGGACGCAAGAAGTCTTCATTGTCACACATCGTTGTAAGAAGCAAGGAATACATTTGTATCGTGTGAAAGAATTTTTAGACGAAGATATTGATGGCCATTTCTATGAAGAAGAACTGCAGAAAGTGACCAAAGATATTGAATCTATTTATAGAATTGAAAAAGTCTTGAAAACACGTAAAAGACGAGGAGGAGGTGTGAAAGAATTATTTGTCAAGTGGTTAGGTTGGCCAAACAAGTTTAACAGTTGGGTGAAAGAAACAGACATTCAACAATGAAGCATCCATTTACATGTTTGGTCTCTGGACCTACAGGCAGTGGCAAAACGTCTCTAGTTAGAGAAATTCTAGAACAAAAATTGATTCAACCCTCTCCAAAAAGCATTTTATGGCTCTATGCAGCAGATCAGCCTTTGTACAAGGGAATGAAAGGCGTGGAATTTTACCAAGGCATTCCAGATGACATTGAAGAGCGTTTTAACCCGAAAAAACCAAACTTACTTATCATTGATGACTTAATGACCAAATGTCATAGTGATGAGCGTATGACACGTCTCTTTAGTGTTAGCAGCAGTCATCAAAATCTAAGCATTATTTTTATTGTGCATAATTTATTCCATCATGGGAAAGAGATGCGAAATATTAGTTTGAATACACATTATATCATTCTGTTTAAAAATCCGAGAGATAGTCAACAAATTAGTACATTGGCGCGGCAAATGTATCCTGGAAGATCTCAATTTCTCATAGAAGCCTATCAAGATGCTACTAGCAAACCTCATGGTTATTTATTCATTGATTTAAAACCAAAGACAAATGATCAACTACGTATTCGTACAGGCATTTTACCAAAAGATACACATTATGTCTATATTGATAAAGCAGTGTATGAACAAGAACCAACTCATTTGACCATTCGCAGTCAAGATGTCTAAACGTATTCGAGCGAACCAGCCGTTTCTTCATTTGCTTGCACGCAGTGGGCCTAAACGACGTAAATCCTTGCTACAGCAAGCTACAAAAGAGGAATTAACAAGCTTGTTTGAAATTTGTTTGAATATATTGCAAGGACATTTACCCTTAAGCTCAAAACGGTTTAAGGAATTTAAACGTGAACGTCATACGCTTCGTACTCTAGCAGATAAGAAGATATCCCTTCGACGAAAAAAGAAGTTGATTAATCAGAAAGGAGGATTCATTGGAGTTATTGCTAGATTGGCATTGCCCTTGTTAGCCAAACTACTGCTAAAATGAAACATACGATGAAAATGGTCCTCATTCCTGAATATGAATATAAAATGTTGCTAGAAAAGAAAAATGATATCAAAACGAAAGTGAATAAACTTTTACGTGGGAAACGAACACGTGAAAAGGCTATAGAAATGTCTCAACTTCTTGGTCGTCATTTACGAACAAGTCAGTCTAGGCAGCAAAAGCCCTCATCATCATCATCACCACCTCAAAAGCCAGAAAAGCTAGTGTTAAGTCATTTTCAACCAATCTATCATGGAAAAGTAACACAACTTTTAGCCGAACTGAAGAAACATGGTGTTAAATGGACAGAGAAGAATGAACTTGTGTTGAAAACGGGCGATATTATAGCAAATTCCAACATGGTTGATTTGATGAAAGAAGCATTGGTGACGACAAGAAGAAAAGAACGAGTCAAACCACATGGCTGGCATCCGTTTATCCAGGAAATTGTAGATGCGAATATTCCAAAAACAATGTTTAGTAAAAAGACCACTCGTGACGACATTACAACAGAAATGAAACAACGTCAACAAAGACAGTTTCCTGAAGGATGGGAAAATTTTTAACATGGCTGAAAGAGCTATGTTGTTGTTGCCAAGAAGATAAACCAACTATTCCTGTAAAAATAAGATGTACAAGCGCGTGTTGTGAAGGAGAAATAAAAGACCATGTGAATGAGGATGAGATTTGGCATACTTGGTCGAATGGCGCGCGCTATCGTGAAGTATATAGACAACGTCAACGCACCTATACCATTTAGTTCCCGTCCATCATGGAGTCGACAAGCTTTTACATCACTTTGCCTAGCAATGCGAGTATGACCTATTATCCCAACAACAAGGCTTCGAATTATCAAATTCGTATGCCTCGAACCATTTATCTGAATGGAAAATATGAAGTGGCTTTAGCTGAAATTCAATATCCACATACATGGACAACGATGAGACATGGCATGGACTACTCTATTCAGTATCGACAACAACTATTCGATGATCCTATTCTTAGCACTCTCGATATTCCTTATGGGTACTATAGAACCATACAAGAACTATGTGAGGCAGTCAATGAAGAAGCGACTAATGCTCTGAAACTTACAGAAGCTATTCGAATAAAGTATGATAAGATTAGACGACGTGTGTTTCTATTTCTCGATTATGGCTATGAAGTGTCCTTTTCCGCTGGATTAGCTGAGATTTTAGGATTTATCCCAGATCAATGGTATACTGAAACATGTACAGCTGACCATAAAGCGGATGTGAAACAGGGGTTTTGTACACTGTATGTGTATTGTAGCATTTGTGAACCACAAGTTGTTGGTGATTATTATGTTCCGTTACTACGTTCTGTTGGCATACAAGGCCATGATGGAGATATTATCATGAAAACGTATGGCGAACCGCATTATGTTCCTGTAAACACATCCAAATTTGACATGATAGAAATGAATATTAAGGACGACACAGGTTATAATGTTCCATTTCAAACTGGAAAGGTGATCTGTAAACTTCATTTTCGACCAAAAGCAATATGAAAGCTTATACACACGATCCGTCTGCATATCGCAACCATTTTCTTCGTCAAGTGGGCGGGGAATTACCAGGATTCAAAGGAGCGCGAATCCAATATGGCGATGGTATTGGTTCGATACTGGGATCATTGGCTCGCAAAGCTATTCCATTACTTAAGGCTGGGGCTAAGATCGTTGCGCCACATCTTAAGAAGGCTGCAAAGAATGTCGCGAAAGATGTGACGGGTCGAGTAGCAGAACGTGTGTTTGGTGAACAAAAGCGTATGCAACCGACGAAACGTGCCAGAAGACGAAAAACAGCCAGACGGATAACATCAAAATATCGCAAAGATATCTTTTGAAATCATGTCTCTCATTCATAATCATTCGTGTGAATGTAGTCTTTCTCCATTGGAATGGTTTCACGTACCACCAACGCAAACTGCTGTAGAAAAAAGTTATAATGTTGACTATCAACCACTTACAAGCATTAGAGAAGGCGCTCCAATAGAATTCTACATTCCTGCGAGTACAGAAGAATATCTAGATTTAAAGAACAGCAAACTTCATATTGTATGTCGCATTCTAAAGGCTGATGGAACAGAGTGTGGCGCAGATGATAATGTCTCTTGCATCAATGATGTGTTTAATGGGTTATGGTCTAATATTGAATTGTTTCTGAATGATCGTTTGGTTTCGCATAGCAACAATACTCATGGTTATACCAGCATTATCTCTCATCTCATCCATGATTCGGAAGAAAGTCTACATTCTGAGCGCTCTATGCGTCTCATGTACAAGGATACTGCTGGGTCAATGAATAGTCATGAGGTGAAAAGACCTAATCATGAACAATATGTATCCGGGTTTCATGTCAATGCTGACGGCAGTGACTTGGGTGAGCAAGGCAATAATGGTTTACATCATCGTTATTTGCATACACGTCTTAGCCGTGATGTTATGCTTACTGGTGGTTTAAGGATAGATTTGTTTGAGCAGGATCGTTATCTTCCGAATGGTATCAGTTTGAAGTTGCTTTCCATAGACAAAAAGATGACTATGTATTGATGGCTGCAAATAATACCTATAAGGTAGAAGTGAAAGAGGCATTCTTAACCATTCGCAAAGTGAGGGTGAGTCCAGGTATTCAGTTAGGACATACAGATGCATTGATGAAAAGTCCTGCCAAGATCATCATCACTAGAAAAGAATGTAAAGTCTTGGCTATTCCAGCAGGATTTCAGTCTTTTGTGAAAGATAACATCTTTTTGGGTCAATTACCAAATCGTATTGTCATTGGTCTGGTTCATAATGAAGCTTTTGGTGGATCAGTATTGAGGAATCCATACAATTTTGATCATTTTAATCTGGACTATATGCAACTGTACACGGATGGTGAACCAGTTCTATCCAAACCTCTCAAGCTTGACATTACACAGAACAAATACCTGAACGCTTTTGAAACGCTTTACAAATCGTTTGATCGGTTGAATGGTGAGAAAAGTTCCATTATAAAACGGGAAGATTGGCCTAGAGGTTATGCTTTATTTTCGTTTGACTTAACACCGGATTATGATGGCGATGATCATTTCCCCCTGATCAAGCATGGGAATTTGCGGCTAGAAATGAACTTTGCTACGGCTTTGCAACCTACCATCAATGTCATTGTCTATGCTGAATTTGACAACATTATTGAGATCAGTGCAAATCGCAGCATCCAATTCGACTACCAGTCATGAACACGAAGCAGATTGATGCCATATTGAGTCAAGATGTCATGACCAAAGACTTGTTTCAAGGCGTGTTTGCCATGGACCAGTTACCGTCTTTACAACGCGGCGCCTATGTGATCAACACAGACGATCAAGATGAACCAGGAGAACATTGGGTGGCAGTGTATTATGATAAAGACCCTGTGGAATATTTTGACTCTTATGGACTGTTCCCTCTCGATGATCGTTTAGACATGTTTTTAAGAAATGACTATATGTATAATTCTATCTCATTACAAACGCCAATATCATCATCATGTGGTTTTTATTGTGTATATTATATATTGCATAGAGCTCGAGGTCAGAGTATGTTTGATATTGTGAATATATTAAAAAGAAAGGATGGTGATTTTATTGTAAAGGATTTTGTATATAGACATTATAAACCTTTGTTTTATTAATGTTGTTGTTGTTGTTATATTAGTTAAGTTGTAGTTAAGTTGTTGTTATATTAGTTAAGTTGTTGTTGTTAAATAAAACAAACCAAGTTTTCAAACAACTGTCTTGTTTATTGTGTTCTATTTACAAAGTTTACAAACACTATTTACAAACTCTTAACTACAAACGCTATTTACACTATTTACAAATTCTTAACTACAAATTCTATTTACACTATTTACAAACTTTTATTTGCAAATTCTATTTACACTATTTACAAATTCTTAACTACAAAGTCTATTTACACTGTTTACAAACTTTTATTTACACTATTTACAAAGTTTACAAAGTCTATTTACAAACTCTTAACTACAAAGTCTATTTACAAAGTTTACAAAGTCTATTTACAATCACATTCATTTTTCAATACATTCATCAATGCATGCCATTCATTAGAATCTAAATTGATATAGGTATCATAGACATTACATCCGTGTTTGTAAATGCTATGAAAGCTCACATAACACACATCACCAAACTTTATCACTTTCACAGTTACATGTTCAGACAGTTTCAGTTCATATCCTTCTTCATTTATGTCTATCACGCGCATAGGTTGTGGCAGCTCAATGGATTTGGTACCCCGCATAAGTTGTATTCCATGCTCTTTGAATTCAAGCGTCAGGTTCTTTCCAATCCAATGCTTGCAACAGCGCGTTCCATTCCACGGTGCTGAGGGTGATGATGTCGCAGTCTTCTGTAAGCTCGTCATATTGGCGAAATTGTACAAACACGTCTAGACCGTTCTCAGTCACACGCACTTCTAATTCATTTGAGACTGCTAGGAGAAAGCCGGGTATTCTCAACTTGTCTAGATGATCCTTCAACACGGATTGGTCATCAAGCGATAGGACGAGATACTGTCCAAAATGTCGTAGCACAATATCATCACATAAGTTTCTCATGTATGAGAATCCATATGTCATGGGTTCATAATCCAACACATAGTCGTCTTCCATCTTTCTTATACTCGGATGATGTCGAACAGCGGATGTTGTATCGCTTCTAGGAATCGTAAGATTGCGCGCCAGTTCTTGATATCAAAGAAGATCAACTGTGCATAGGGTGTGTCTGGCACAACTCCCTTATAATCCTTTGGATAATCCTGTAAAAGATTTCTACAGAATGTCACACGTATGTTAGAATCATATTCAGCCACCGTCACTTCCAGTTTATTTTCAAGTCTGCGTTTAAACCCAGCTTCAAGCGGTATGTTTTTAAAGTCTTTCCACACTTCAGGTTTAAACCGATAAGCAGAACATCTCCGAGAACCCATCATCACTTCATTCCTCTCATTAACTTTAAGGTAAACACCATCGTCCAACATGAGTGCATTCATGATTGTTACCTTGTTATGACTTGTCGTCTTGTCTGCGAAGCCTTTTATCCACTTCTTTCACCTGCTTCTTCAGCATTTTCCATTCAGGTATTGTCAGCAAAATTCCCTTTTTTGTTGGACGGTTTTTTCCAGTCCCCTCATCTCTGAGGTATTTGCGAATGTTCACCACACCTTCACTACTTTGTTTCATAATCTTGATATACTTTCCATTGCCTAGAGAAAGCATTCCATCCCACGACTGTGGTGTTGGTGCTATCTCCACTTTTAATTTCTTGATGGTAGTGTCAGGATGCTTCACATTCATGTCTTTCACTGTATCAGCAAGAGTATCCATATCCGTTGTTGCAGATCTTTTCATGTTGACGCTTCAGTGTTCACACCTCAACTGACTCTAAAGTTGAAGTGTCTCCCCCTTATATACTGTAATGTCCATGCGCCAAAGTGGAATAGCCATCACTCATCACATATCGCTTGTCATCAAAAGGAGAGAGAGCCACTTTCCTCAACTTCTCCGAGAAGATCTGATGGTTATGACTTCGTATGATGTGTCCTGTGGTCATCGTGTGCGTTTGGTTGAACAAACTGTCTCTATACTGCTGATGTTTCATCCGTCTTTGACACGCGCGAGTGATGCCTTTGGCCGTACGTTTTTCTTTCCCACCATATATCATACTATACATTTTCGGCCGAAGTCCAACAAACTCTTCAATGGGAATGCCCGCCGTCTCATCTTTCATTTTCCCAAGCACTTTCTTGTTCACGTTGGAATGCAGGAAATGATCTGGCGGATAGTCACTTGTGTCGAACAAGTCGGCATCTTCCTGCATGTCTTTGTAGATATCTTCCGTTTCTATGTCATAACATAGACTGTCGGTGTCGCTGAACAAGAGTTTGGCGTCGGGATACTTGGTCATGATGTAGTTGTAATGAAAGTGGAACATGAGCACCTTGCTGAGGTCGAGAATGGTGAAACCAACTTGAATGGGTTTATCCAGAAGCAGATCCACTTTGCGCAAATGTACCGCGGTCAAATCTTCGTTGAAAATTCTAAATTTGTGGAAGGAAGGTTTGGCCACAAGTTTCTTGAACCGCTTTTCCTGGTGAACAAGTTCAACATTGATTCGCTTTCTTACATTTTCCATGGTTTTGCCAAACACCGAGTTGTTCATCAATTTGAAGAAGTCTTTCTCAAACGGGTTCTTGGCCAACTTTCTCTTTTCCGTGTTCAAGGAGATGTATTTTGCCAACCATTTGCTCTGTGCAAACATGATGGCACGGTGCACCATCGTGACTTTCAATCCCAGTGAGACATATTGCTGTAAATTTCTATAATGAAGCACATATTTCTTCTTGTCACATAGGTTGGGAATGAGCTTTTCACTAGGTTTGCCTTTCATGTTTAGATCTTTCCGCAGCTTCTGACTATGTTTTGACAATTCTCCCACTTTGACACATTTCCGTTCTGGAGCCACTGGGTAGTGATTATGACGATCATGAATTGAATATGGGTATTCCAAATCCACTTCTAAAATGTACCCAATCTCGTCATCTTCATCCACAGCCATAAAGTCAATGGATTCTGGCTCGCTCACCCACATAAATCCACTTTCCGGCATGCTTTGTGACATGGCCCAGCCATACAAGTTGTTTGCATCCAGGTATGTCAAGTAGTTGGTGGGTTTCGTGGGATCGTAATCTGCTACGTAGGGGTTATTTGCTTTCGCATACTTGTGTGTGATGACAGATATTCCTCCACGTAGACCTTGTTCAACCATTTGGTACATGTCAATGTCGTTGATCAATTCCAATTTCACCTTTGTCGCTTTTAACATGGCATCCCACGACAGTCCTGGCGCTGTATAGTAGTGAGCAGGATCTAATTCATACGTGTTGAGACATACGTGACGAAAGTTTTCAAACACGTCAGCCAGCAGCAACACATCTGATTTCAGGTATAGGTCATGGTATTCGCCAAATGTAGTACAGTGGAATGTCTCCCACACCTTCTGCGCATGCGCATAATCCTCATCGCTAATGTCTTCTTCACTGAGCAGACTGTAAAACTTGTCCTTGGACGGCAGTTGTGTTTCAGCAAACTTGGATGGCTCATCCACGTAATCGTAGGGGTACACTCCCTTTCTCAACAGTAACTCTTGTTGGTCACTATCGTGAATGTGTGACGTCATGTGATAAAAGTTCTCTTTCCCTTCTGCCGCCAGGTTGGAGACCAACTTCTGTAGAGAAGTACTCATGAACTGATAACTGTCTGTAAATTTCAGATTGCTCATGGTGAATGCAATATATTTCTCAACGGTGTTGGGAATGACTGTAATCCTTTCGTTTTTGAACTTTCCAATTTCTTCCATGATCAAATGGCTGTCATAGCCTCGTAAATTGTGGAAAAAGACAGGAATGATGAAAGAATCTTTCACATCCTGCTTATCCTTTCGAAATCGAAATTGTAAATTGCATTCACTATGTGCAGCTCCACGGTATTTGCCATTGATATGGTCATGATCTCTCACACGATCTGCTCCTAGAGGCTCATGACAAATGTAACAATCTGTGGCGTTCTTATAATCCTCTTCATCTTCACAAGTCATGACTATTTTCTTTTTCTGTTGTAGACCATGCACAATACGATCACGCTCATTCACCATATGGTCTAAAAAGACTTTCACGGCATTGTCTCCTCGATACAGGACTGGAGCGCGTGTCTCATACTGGCTGACAACCACATAGGCAAAGCTGTTTGGACGATGATGTTGATACCTAACTTCTTCATGCTTTTTCGTGAAACATTCAAAGTCTGCATAAATGACAAAGGGCGCTCGCTGTTGTTTGGCTACATTCTTGAACTTGATGAAGGGTTCCTTGGGGAATGATAAACGTTGTGCTCCATGCTTGCCACACACTTCACGATGCTTGTCTAACAGATCTTGTCGTATAAACCCGTGAAGACAGTTGAAACAATAAAAAGTTGTATGCTTATGCTTTGATCGATAAGCCATCAGTCTGCTGAAATTCTTGATGAGGCAGTAATGTCTTGTCTTGTCATTGCTAATCAAAAGCAAGTTGATTTCTCTGGCGCTGTTGGCGCTGGTGTTTCGGCTGAGTTGTATGGGAACAACGACATCATGTTCATATCCAAACACATTAATGGACACATCATTCTCCTTTTCACACTTTGGAATGTCTGTAATCGGTGTGGGAAATGTCATGCCTTCTACCTTCAATTCGTTCTCAAATAGCTTGTATTGATTCACACGCTGTAGGTTATTGCTTGATGAAGGGTGAAGGTGAGCCAATACAGACCATAAGAAGCACTTGTTGTCTTTATTCTGAATGTTTAACACAGCCTTTGTACTCTTTACTTTCTTCGGTAGTGGGATAAAACTGCTCGCTTCCAGTGGCGCTGACGTAGCTGTATGCACTTCAATGAATAATATGTTATCCAACACCCAGCCAGAGCCTTGTCGCTCATGTTCATCAAACCTGGTAAACAATTCTTTATAGGCTTCTGGCAAGTCCTTCTCAATATCTGTTGGATTGTATGCTGCATATGTCGGA
This sequence comes from Protula sp. h YS-2021, assembly GCA_949752745.1. Lineage (NCBI taxonomy): Eukaryota > Metazoa > Annelida > Polychaeta > Sabellida > Serpulidae > Protula > Protula sp. h YS-2021. Next base: position 66,101,474 of record OX457029.1, on the reverse strand, counting down.
CTGCTGATGAAGGCATTATCCACTTGTTCTACCATCACGCCTTCAACATTTGGTGTCATTTTCTTGAAGCGCGCATGTACCACAATGTACCATTTCATGCCACGGTTTAACGTCTCTAGCAAATGTCTCTTGATTCTATTCTCTTGTTGTCGCATTTCGAGTAGCAAATCCGATCCATCTTCAGGCTCAAACCGTCTTTCCTGTGCGTTTTCACCAAGACTCACTCTTCTACCTCTGCCTACTTGTCCTATCTCTTTCTTTCTTTGTTCTTCATGAGACACATTTTCCATCTCAACACATGCATGTGTCTCAAATGCATCCAAAGATGGGAATATTTTAATACATTCACCGCAGAGGACTGGATCAGGTCTTTCAACATCATCTTGTAAGGTCTTTCGTCTCTTGGCTTCAATCTGCTCAACAAGCTCTTCACGAGCACGTTTCAACCTAGCTGGTTTACATCTATGTGTCACGAACACTTCCAGAGATGGAAATGTCACATCGCATTCATGACAGTAGACTGTTGCCATCGTTGTTGCTGTTGTTGTTGCTAGAACTGAAATGAAGTAAAATATACGTTTCACTCTTCCTTTTATACCACTTCAATGGTGTGTTAACTCAGCAGAATGTATCACTAGTTGACTAGTTGACATGTTTCACTCATGCTTTTATTCTACTTCCATGTAATCAAAATATGGTGTGTAACTTGTTCAAAAATGCTGACTCAGCAGAATTTTACTTGTGTATATGAATATCTCACTTACAGTTGTACAGCTGTTATACAGCAGAGACATCTAGCGGTGAAGTTAAATGGTCTGCCAAATGGTATTCATCCGCGAAGAAGCACTGTAATGGTGAAATCTTTAGTCAACTATAACGAAAGTTATAACGAAAGTTATCACAATTTTAAGTTAAAATGGCGGTAAAAATGCATACAGCCAGCTGCGCAAATAGCCTATGACTACTTTATAACAAAACTTTACATAAAACTGAATCAAATGGTGAAATTTTCATATAAATCGACCAAGTATAACGAAAGGTATTGTTTTACAAAGTTTCAATTAAGCAAATAACTAAAGTTTGTTTACAAAGTTTGTTTACAAAGTTTGTTTACAAAGTTTGTTTACAAATTTTCAATTATGTAAATAAGTCAAGTTTGTTTACAAAGTTTGCTTACAAATTTTGTTTATAAAGTTTGTTTACAAATTTTGTTTACAAATTTTCAATTATGTAAATAAGTCAAGTTTGTTTACAAAGTTTGTTTACAAAGTTTGTTTACAAAGTTTGTTTACAAAGTTCACTTTTTATTTATAAAGTTTCAATAAACACTTACCGAAATAGTTGTCACTGGATGCCATCCCTTGATCTGATGTGATCCAATTGTAGTTCTACAACTTGTACTTCCTTGCTCCACTCACCGAAATGACTGTCACTGCTGTATGCTCATCCCTTATATACCCCTCTGATGGAACTGAAGCTGACTTGACAGAATGTTGCTCGCCTGGGGGGTGGGGGGGGTCGACCGAAAAAATGAAAAATGTTCAGAATCGTCTGAAACGGATAAATATGCAAAAATCACAATTTCGAGGGGGGGGGGGTCGACCCAAAAAATGAAAAATGTTCAGAATCGTCTGAAACGGATAAATATGCTAAAATCACAATTTCGAGGGGGGGGGGGTCCTGGCTTTTTAGGGTCTGTTGCCATGGTTACACTGATTGACAGGTGGAGTTCGTTGGCTTCATGATGATTGACTCGGCCAACACTATCAAGCAACGTTCGCTCCAGACTTTCGCTCCAGACAGTATGACGTCATCATGACGTCATTATCACGTCATGGATGGCCGCGCCTATCCTAACGCTTATCATGACTTCCGCTCCAGACAACACTTCCGGTCCAGACAACACTTCCGGTCCAGACATGATGACGTCACTTCCAGACATGATGACGTCACTTCCAGACAGTATGACGTCACAGAGTGGGGCAGAAACGGCATTTCCTACCTACTGGCATTTTTGAAGGTAAATATTTATTTTAAAGGATAAATTGTGTGGTAATTCTACAATTGTGCATTGGTTTCAATTAATAAAGATATAACTGATATAATGCCGCATACATATGCTAGAGTATTGCCATGCATTATGTACATCCTGAAACAAATATCTAGTATTATGCCAATATGTTGTCCAGTTATATACTTTCCGTAACTTATTTTCTGATTGTGAAAATGGCCTGGTTAGCAGCTTGTCTGGTCGAATGTACGCTCTAGTTTGCTTATGGGATGCAAACATGCCCTACTCTAATGAAAGCGAATTTGACGACTTGGTAGACACTTGGTTTTTGTTCTTGAATGAGGTGGTTTCATTTCAACCTACAAGTAAATGCACTTGCTGGCCAGGTCAAAAAGGGACTTCTATACATCACTGTTTTCTTATTGTCACCAGATTATTTGTTTATTATGCCATCTGCAATTTGTTCCTCAATATATTATTCACTTGCCATCGATCATTGTTCCGGTGTCATGTTTCTTTCTCACCATTTGAATGAATGATTTGTCATCACAGATCATTCACCATTCTCACCAAGTTGCTGAGATACTGGTATAATGTATAATGTTACCAGCGTAACAAGTTTCACTTTTAATACGTTAGACTAAACTTAGCTGGGAAGGCGGGTCATTTTAGATACCTCAAAATGCTTCACTCATTTACTTAGGACTCAAGTGTGGCCTTCACACAATCTTATCAAAATAATTATCATGTTTTGTCGCTCTCCCGGACAATACCAATGTCCTTTCTAAACTCGGGATTCCCTCTTGTGTTACATAGAAATTTTTGCTGTTATTTGAAAGCCAATATAAGAATTTCCAAAGATATTTATCAATCTAATTCATTAGAAATGAAAGTTTGCACTAGACTATTTGATAAGATAGAGGTTTCAACAAATGGATGTTTTTTGTGAATTATTAATCAAATTGCATACAAGAGGTCCTAATGTGAAATTTTCATTTACCATGTGCTTTCCAGACACTGGAAGAGAAAAAGCTGACATTATGAAAGGTGTAGGTTAAATTTCACATTAGAATTTCAAAATCCGGTGAGATCTGCTGGGAAAACATGAAATATTTTGCGATTGCACACCCATTTGCACACTTTCCAGAAAGAAAAAAATACCGACTGAAATATTTATTATGTGTCCTTTATTTAGGACATTCATTTGCCTGTTACTTGCCCATGAACGTCACAATGGATTAATGTCGGTATATTTTCCTATGCCAAGTATACAACATTAGTCCAATTGACTTAGATTATTTGATGAAATCCTGACTTGAACGGGCGTGATTAGGCTTATTCATAACTATTTCACCAAAAGCTCTCACAAGGATCTCATAAAATCTGTTGTAATGACTCTCTTTTTGTGGTTGACCAAAGAGAAAAGAAGTTCAACTTCGTGTCACTCATAAGATTCCAAAGTATTTCAGCTAACACTGTACTAAGGGATAAATTTTGTAAATTGCTTCATTATTTTTAAAAGTGCAAAACTCTGTGTTAGATATCAATATGAAATTCGGTGATAACACGAAAGACAAAGCACAAAAATGCATACTTTCTTTCTGTCTAACGCCTTGTACTCCCTCCCAATCAATGTTTAAAGATAAATATATTTTACCTCATTATTCAACAGATTCGGGCTGCTTTGATCAAAGTCTAGGCATTCTACCTGCATCTACACATTGCGTGGAAACATATTACGAAATGATGTTTGAAAGAAAAAATAGTATTACTCTGTCTTACAGAACGATCAATTTCTCCTTCGCGTATTATCTGCTGAAAAGCCTCGCACATCTCTTTCGCATGTACGCGTGACTGTATTAAAGCCAAGAGTACAACGGCAACTCGCATATGCTTCTTGATCTTTTTGGTCTGTAGCTTGAAGTGTGTATTTGCTTCCAGGATCAAGCTGTTAATCTGTCTGTAGTAAATCAAATGCCAAATTAAAATTGCCGCAGTAGTTTTGTAACGCTGTTTTATTTCTTTCCATCTTCAAAATTTATATCAATACGAGCAGATCTGAAACAGCTTTAAACAGGTCTAAACAGATTTAAACAGGTTAAAATTATTGGAATCCCGCGGCAGAATGCCAAATGCTTTGAAAACCCATGTTGATGTAGTAGAAGAACTGTCAAACACGAGTGAACTAAACATAAGTGACATCCTAATCATTTAAAATATCAATTGTGGCAAAGGAAGGGGTAGAGTATTTGACAGACCACTAGTTAAATAGCATGCCAAATAACTCAATGCTGTTTGACAGAAACCTTTAAAATAATGACAAAAAATTTGGCCGCACGCCTGAACTACAGTCGTTCGTCATTTCTTACAACTCCCCCGTGAATGCGAAACTTTCCCCATACTGTAGCAAGCTCAAGCATAGTATTCAGGCGCGTGGAAAGTCTAGTATCCGCAATAGAATATTAATCAATAAGTTCTGCTGCAAAGGGGTCTAGAGTAAGAGAGATCATGGTGGTCTTACCCTGTTAAGAATGCATTTGACACATGACTTTATAAAATTCACAAAGCCGGCCAGAAACAAGCTTGGAGGAACTTTTATTTTAGTGACTTGGTTAAAATAAAGTTTTTCATACAACGGAAGTCAGTGTAGCGGAAACCAGTGATACCTTTAGTTGTACTCTGGTATAGGAAAGAAGTACATACGGGTATTTGAGTATGCTCGTGGCCTGATTTACAGTAACTAACCACGTGGTTGTTGAGTACATGATGCAGACGGAATTGGTGACTTGGGGCGTTCATTTAACGACAGGGCATTGAACAGACAACAGTTAATGCTCGCGTAAAATTCTATGATTTTGTTTTCACTACAGCAGATCAGACGTGGCCATCTCGGTTTTTGTTTATTTTCAATACGCGGGCGATAGGCTACATATTCTGCGACGCTGACTCATCAGATACTATAACTATTTCATTTTCATGCAATTCTCAGTCTGATTTCAAGCACTTTTGCTTTTGTTGAATAGTTGGCAGGTATTCGCGTAACCAGCGAGACCAAACGATGTCTTTCAAACACTGCACGTGCCTCCTGCGTTTTTGGCATGTATCGTGCTTACCGGACGAATCAATCGACGGTTTGCTCGTGCTACGCAGAAGCAACAAATAATTCGCAGTTAGCGGGGAAGCATCGTTCGGACTATCCGGGGCACCTCATTGTCGGCCTGTAATTGACAAAAAATTCGCAGAGCAATGTAGAGAGGCGCTCATCGTCAATGCGAATGGCGACATCCATGACCTTGTACACTGTACCCATCTTTCTCTCTCATACTACCACCCATGTGAGATGCAGAAGGAGAAATCAAATGAAGATCCATTTGATTTCTCTTTGGTTTAAACTTGTACGTAATTTGTGGCTGTTATTCTATCTCTCTATGGCCTTGAATAACTCCCTCAAACCACCGACAAAGTTGGTTTCGTTGGCAGATCGGATGACATCTGGAATACCTCGTCTGCAAATAAATCTCTGCTAAGCGTTAACAAACGAGTCTGCATCCAGCGAATTTAGCATCTCGATATGTAAGGAGTGAATTATTAGGCATGTAAGAATACAACCGTATCTCTTTTTCTGAGCGCGACTCCGTTTAACTAGAAAAGCACCGAAATAGTCACGATCGGTGGTTTATTCGGATTTACTCTGTCAGTAGGCAAGCCTGACATTCTTTGAAACATCGGCTGTCCATAAAGCCTCTTTCAGACAACACAGATTCTTGCCATTTTGCGAATTAATTGCCTCACCTTGAGTATGAAATTCGTACTAAATACTGACAAACGTATGTAGTGCCGCAATGGCGTGTTCGAACTTCATAAAAGCACCTCACTAACAATAATGACACGTGACAGTATCGCGGTAATATGACCTGATGCTTCATTTCTATTGTAACAACAGCATTACATAAGCAACTGCCGATGCACAGCAGTATTTGTTTGCTAAGGATGGGCTGTAGTGGGTATTCTTTTCAACTTGTAAGTCATCAGATGATGATACTTTAACCACGTTTGCCTTCTTGCTTCGTAACCATGAAGGGGATTTAAAAGTCCAGACAACTCCTCTTTTAAGCTTAAACCAGCCTGAATAATGAGGCTGGTGTAAGAAGTAGTCAAACGTTTTACCTCAATGTCACACTCGGCGATTGTTGACAAATCAAGTTTAGATTCCAGCCAACAGGATTCGTCCATCTCTAGAAATGCTAGACCATTCAGCCATCTTCGACCGATTTCCTCCGGCTTGAGGTTTAGTGATGCATCGTCAGCTGGATTGTTACTTGAGCTTACATGCAGGCATTGATCAGCTCTGGACCCTTCGCAAATGACTGTGATCCGGTTCCTTACAAATGTCTGAAACCTACGCGAAGGAATATTGATGTAATAGAACACTATGGTACTGTTTGTCCAGATAAAACACCTCGCGCACTCTAATCTTAAGTTCTCACTGCATTACACTGTTAATATGTACAGGTGTCACTGCTGCGCACACACTCTAGTCGCGGAGTACTAATTGGTTTCAGCGGAGACAGTCGCGACTTTTCAAACATAAATGTGTTGTTGTTATTGCAGTCTACATCAGTGATACGCAAATATGTGACTCACTTGCGTCACAGAAATGATGTAGCTGAACCACCTTGACGTCTGACATTTCAGTGTTAATCATGTACCTTGGAACTTCGATTTCCCGTAGCAACACTAGCAACCCCACAGGTTTGACATTGAAGCTGAAAACGTGGACGTCTGTGATCCATTCTGCTCCGAATGCACACTAGGCAGGTAAGGTGTCAATCTGTAGGTCCCGATTTTGTAATTCCCTTAACAGGTTTTCTTCTACGGGATTGGCATCAGTAGTTCTTGACTGTTGCTAACTCAGTTGGTCAGGTTGAATCCCGCAATGAGAGATGTCGGAGTTCATCCGACAACTGAAACTACAGAATAAAGCAGGTTATCTACATAGAAAATGTTCATGACTGAATCGATGACACTTGAATCAAACTCGCTTCTGAAATCTTCTGCTGTTTGCTCGATCGCATTGTTTGCGGCACTATGACTCCACACTTCGCCAAAAATATGCACGGTCATTTGATAAACTTCGCATTGTTGTCGTGGATCGCCGCTGTTCCGCCAAAGGAACCTGAGTGCATCTCTGTTTCAGAGTTAATTTGATCTGATAAAACATCTCTGCAATATCAGCCATCATGCCAATTTCGATTTTTCTGAACCTTAGCAGCACAACGATTAACTTGTTTGTTAAGTCCGGACCTTGTAAAGCCTCTCTGTTCAGAGAGGTGTTTTGACACTCAGCTGCACAGCATACACAATCCTGAGTTTATCTGGCTTAAAGACAGCATGGTGTGGAGCATTGCCTTGGATTCGATGTGTCAAACTAATTCATCTGCACCTTTCACAGGGCCCTTCACTGTCCATCCGAGAGGTTTGCGCACAGAATAGGGCTCTCCAGGTCGACCGCGACGTAACTGCACTGGAACTAAAGCTTCAGGATTGTCTTGGCCAGTGAATAAGGACACACCTTTACTCGAAGATATAGGTAAATCCTTCAATGACTAAACTTGCTAATGTCATCAACGCGCACCATACTCGATTAAAGGGACGGGGAATCGTTCATCACATAAACATTTGACAACACCACAGTCTCATTTCTACAGCGATTCTTCTGAGCACTTGCAGCAGACAAGTTGATTTCTTTAACGGCGAGTTTTTTCCCATCATTTAGTGTATTGAGCGTAGATTGCTTACCTTGCACACCTAATTGCTGCCGTAGCTTTTTCAACCAAATGTTCAATTACTTCCTGTGTCAAGGCTAGCTGTGTCTACAGCTCTATCGTTTTATCAATTTTTTGTTCTATACTCACCCCAAACACTGGATCGCATGGGTCAAGAATTCCAGAAATAACTCAATAGCTCAAATTAGCTCATCGAGTTTCAAAACAAGAGACAAGCAAGCCGAGGTAAGTTGCGTTTCTGGAATCCGAAAGAAAGATGTTCAAGTGAGCGAATAAGAACATAGCAAAGTTTGGCAATCTGGTTAGAGTTGTGGGTCTCTTTGAATAAATGTCAAGCTAAACTTTATTATATTTAAACCAATAGCTCAAGCAATGTTATTTCAGATGTTTCGGTGGGCCTTGTTGCATGCTTTCACCATAGCCATGCAACGGGCCTGTTTCACGGCCACAAGGCCTTTCCAATCTAAGCTGTGCTTTTAACCTTTCTGTGCAGAAATTGTTTCCGCATGCCTATAAATTTGAAAAAAGAAACTTGTTGAAGAAAATTGTACTACTCCCCCCTTAAGAAATAGAATACTTTGCATTATAATTAAAATTGAAAAACATCTGCACGGGTGGGAGGTATAAAACAGGCCCGTTGCATGGTCAGAGGGCATGCAGAGAGCCTTTCCAATGACAAGCTCAAAAAGAAACATTGGAAACAACATTTGCATGGGTGGGAGGTATGAAACGGGCCCGTTGCACGGACACAGGGCATGCAGAGAGCCTTTCCAATGTAAAGCTTAAAAAGAAACATTGGAAACAACATTTGCATGGGTGGGAGGTATGAAACGGGCCCGTTGCATGGTCAGAGGGCATGCAGAGAGCCTTTCCTATGTAAAGCTCAAAAAGAAACATTGGAAACAACATCTGCATGGGTGGGAGGTATGAAACGGGCCCGTTGCACGATTCAGGACGTGCATACACCCCGTTCAAAAGTTGTCACCGTGCAACCAGACCGAGAACTTGCTTAATCTTTACACTTTTCGAAAGGGCTGTTTTCACTCCCAATCCCGTGCCAATACCCTCTCCCGAAATCTGCTGGTAGAAAACACCATAATAAACACAATTTTTCTCGGAAAGGATATCGGCATGGGATTCAGCGTGCATACACCCCGTTCAAAAGTCGTCACCGTGCAACCAGACCGAGAACTTGCTTACACCTTTACACTTTTCGAAAGGACTGTTTGTGATGAATTATCAAACCCTTCCATTTTATGAGGTTCATGACACCAAAGTATGACACCCATAACACAAAACAAGACTACCCATCGGGCCAAATTACGTATTTCTAAGTGTATACGACGTCATATTTTGACATTTACGACGTTTTCAAATGTCTCCAAAAGCTATACTTTCAGGCGTATTTTGAGACGTAAACAGATGTCCCCTAAAAACGTGTAACTGTCGGAACACATTATATACACACAATAAATGCCGCATTCGCTAAAAATATATTAATGCTACCAAATTCAATATGATAACTTTAGAGCAAACACAGCACAATCAATGCTCCAAAGGTTATAAACGTCTTTTTCCATTTATATGTCTATTTTCCAATATTCTATCCATTCCGTGTGAGTAAAGCACTAAGAATCTCATAATAGGATTAGGGTCTTTTGAATATAATTTCTTGGCGTGTAAATCTGGTCGGTTTAAAGACGTTGAAATGACGTCGCGATTTGGTCGTGGCAACATTCAGACCATTTTAGGACGTCAAAAGAAGTCGTTTGCTTGCCGGGTAGATCTCTGGGGATACCAAATGATTTTGATACACCTAGTTTAATAGTCTAAGACAATATCAAGCCTTTATTAGTATGCCTGTCACTCTAGCGGTATGTGTGGCGGCCATCTTGCATTTTAAATGCCACTACACATGAGAAAATTCCAGTGCAATGTGTATGTGCAAAGTGCGAAAATTGTCCTCATAGTTAAAAACAAATTCCGTAGAGACAGAATTACCCCACTTGCCACAAATTGATTACGTTATTCGTTCTTTCTCGCCACTCTATCTCTAACGTTTTCTAGATAATGGCCAACTTCCGGTTTTGACCTCGATGATAACCCGACCGGGTCGCGCTCGCCGAGGTATCCCTCTCTAGTGGTGTTTTCGCCCCAGGGGATCTCTAACCGTTTTTGAGATGCATCGATTTCAATGTTTGACCTTGAGTTTGACCTTGAAAAAGTCAAGGTCAACCTACTTTGGCCAGAATTGAGTTTTTATCAGCCTATGTATTTGTGTAAAATTTCGCCTTCCTTGGTTAACCCAACAGGAATGTACAATTTTTTTAAATTTTGACCTTGAATTTGACCTTGAAGACAAGTGTCAAGGTCAACCTAATTTGAGCTACATGATGTACGTATAGGCTTCCTTATCTCAGCCAAGTTTCTCTTTCATACCTTAAAGCATTTAGAAGCTATGAGTAGCATGGAAATGCTGTAAATGTCGTCACAGTAATAACTCGTTATAAAAATTTTATCTCTTCCATGCATGTTCCAGAACGTCCAAGGGCGTTTTGCAACAGTGTTCTAGAACGCCCATTTGTTCCAAGGCTTGTGAGATTTAAAAAAACCACATAAGTTTAAGGCATATAAATGAAAGTATATTATCACTGATGACAGAAAGGAAGGGTAGAAACGGCAGTTCTACCGCACCCTATGACCTCATAATGACGCCATAGGCCAAAAGTAGGCGTTCTGGAACACTGTTCCAAAACGCCCATGGGCGTATTCCAAACGCATTTCCATACTAGTGCTATGGAGATTTGAAAAATTTAACATTGAATTTAACCTCGAAGATAAAGGTCAAGGTCAACCATTTTCCAGATTTTTCCAGTTTCTGTCAACCTCATTATGTATGGCAAGTTTAGTTTTTCTAGCTCAAACCGTCTCGAAGGAGATGTGTGAAAACCGATTTGGGTAGAAAGGAGAAAAAAATAGAAGAAGAAGAAAAAAAACAGGTTGGAAGATGAACAGGTAAATCACCCACATTTGCCATCGAAGATAGCAAAGTGGGATATGGCACAACATGTAAACAACAAATAAGCAACTTAGGATGTTGGATTTCTCTCCTCATTATTATTTTTTACTTTGTATAGTGGTTATTTTTTTCTTGTTCTTCTTCTTGTTCTTCTTCTTCCTCTTCTTCTTCATCTTCTTCCTACTTATCAAATTTTAATCCCTCCCCCTCCCCGTCTAAATAATTTTACGTGTCATGTCCTCCCTCTCTCGCGGTACGGTTCTTATTACAAAGGGAGAACAAGTAAAAAAATAAGTGTGGTTTGGAAACAATAAAAGCATGGAAAGGCTGTTTGCACGCGACTTATGCGTGCGTTTTACCTTTCCATGAAACGGGCCTGTTGCATGCCAGGGTTAATGCACGACACAACGTTTGCATGCTACAGGCCTGATAGATGTCCCTTCTGATCCTCGATGATGGCCAGGATGATGTCTTGACTGAGCTCTTAAATGTCGCAAATGAGACACGTAGGTGTACCGATTAGCATTTGCAGATCTCTTGAATCAGATTTCAATCAGTCATATGATATATTCTTGTTTCAACGTTTTATTGTTGGAATTTTCCCTAATGTTCGCTTTCTATACCCATCAAATAATTCCATTAAATGTAGAAACCAATAAACAATAACTCTTATCCAATGTCTAGAATAATATAGATATTAATTACGAAAGCTAACACAAAACATTCCATATAGTGATTTACAGAGGTGAACCCATCATTTCATCAATAGGGAACATTCAGGCTAAAACAGACTTAAGCAGTCAATTTTTTGCTGAGCCTTTATAAAACAATTTCCGGATAAACCCACTTTCCGTATCCACTGCTGAGTACTATTTACTGTTTAACCGACGATTTAAACAGGTTCTTTATGCTGAAGTGAAAGTGCTGAAGTGAAACTAAACATTACGAATTGTTTTTTTAAATATATGATGAACTCTTGTCATTTTGTCATTTCGTATTATTCATTGTCTTTGAAGTGATGCACTTGTCATTCAAGCAAAATTTGAATAATCTAAAATCTGTAAAGTAATATTAAAATTATAGTTCCAAAATTTCAAAATAAACATTTTATTGACGTTTGGATGCAGAACAAAAGTCGCTTGCTGTTTCGATTGTGTGTAAAAAATGAATCATTTTTTTCGTAAAACACTCTCCTTGATGCTGATATAAGGAATTCCTATGACTATATTTTATGCTATTACGTATTATAACACTAATGTTTTTACTTGTTCTATCCGTATGATAGACAAGAGAAAAATAGCTCTTAAAATTCATAGCAATATATATAAATTCAGCACTTGCATCCAATCACAAAAGATAAGAATGAGTTGCTTCATATACAGTAATTTCCCACTTCTCAAATACTTAAGAGAATTGTAAGTACATTTTTTCCGCATTGTCCTGTCTTGTTAAGGAGTCGGGGGCTCATTTGCAGCCTTTACCAGTGGCTCCCAAGGCGAATTATTCTTATCACCATGTAAGTAATAGTGAATATCTGCAAAACGTATTAAAAATTGATACCTCATTGCTCAATTGACATCGTATGTTCATTAATACTAAGAATGCCTAACATTACCGACTCAGAGTAAGTTTTATAAGCAATAATGAATATCTGCTGCAACATTTAGTATATTACTATTTAACTGCTCCGAAACACACTGAAATTTTACACCAGTGTGTTGATTTTACCAATACATATAAAAATTCAACAAAGATAACTAGATTTTATTTTTACAATTGGTGTTGCATCCACTTTTTTATTAATACTGTAAGAAGGAATATTTGTACGTTGAAGGTACGTAAACTTTGATTGAAGATGCAACTAATTATTTTGTGTCATGTAATTCTTAAGTGTTACGTCAAATACAACAAATAGTAGTAGATACTCTTGAAATGATTGTTTATCAGAACGTGTCATGCCCTAGGATTAGCTACAATTTAATTGACTGTTAAAACATACTGCAAATATGCAGAGAAAGGATTAAATGAAGATTAAATTACTGCTAATCTACCTGCGAGAATGTCTGTTGGGTTGCGTTCCTCCTTTATTTCGTTCGCTGTCATGGTAGCTGTACTTTTCTTTGGAATGTAATAGTCACAGATGATGCCCCGGAGCTCCCATCTCTTCCCGTCTTTGTCATTTCTCTGCCTTGTCGCAGGCCCGCCGATGTCCCACTAGGAACAATGATGATGATAATTGTAACGATGGTGAATATCCAGTACAAAGCACCAAGCCCATAGTATAACTCTACAATAATATAGGTGCTCTACCTTTAAACCATTTTTTTAGATGACGCGTTTGAGCATATCTTCCATATGAGAGAACAGACGTGCATTACTTGCTAATAAGATAGTATAATGATGATGCATTTAAACATACCCGACGCATTAGAGAGCTTGGTACTTTTTGTTTTTTAAGCTTCTTTTTCGCGTCTGCATCAGCACATATTTTTTCTGGGTGATTATCTGGAAATGTTTTGCCATGATTTTTCCATGAGTCGTTGCATATTTTCCTATTTCTCAGATAGGAATCTGCGCTTCTCAGCTCTAAAATACATACAATGCATGTCATCTTTTGTGATTAAAAGTATGATAAATAACTTATTACTTGTTAATGGCAATTAATACATTGGAACTGTGACCTTTCTAGGAAAGTAACATTGTTCTTAGCACTTGGGTTGAAACTCGAAATTAGATAATTTTTCCAAAACATTTTTCTTGCACATTTAAAGTGATATTTTCTACTCAAATAGTCATATTTTACTCAAATTAACATTTTACTTATTTTTTAAACAACTAGGCGGACAAGCTAGTAAGATTTCTTAAACACATATCGATCAATAAAAATGGTGCGCTTTGTTTACGATCAAAATGTACTACATTAGCTGACAGTTAACTGTCATATTTTATCCATACAACAAAACAAAACAAGTGCGATCGTATTGTTCAGTTCTAGTTGAATTTAAGAATACCTTTTATAACGTAAAAACTGGCATTTTAACACTACAAGGAGAATGTAGAAGTCGTAAAATAAACATCCACCTTTCTTGGGTCCGCCCCAACCACTCAGCTTGATCTTTCCATGACTCAGATTTTTGGACAGATCAACTGTGGGTTCATTGGCCTGTGGCATGCACACGTGACGTACTGCGGGGCTCCAGCTCATAGGCTCTACTTCGATAAGGACAAGGTCGTGATTCCTTCTTTTACAATCTTTAGCCATTTCATCTGGATGACACGTGACTTTCTGTTTAATTTTGAAAGTACTACGTAAGTGATATGTAAGTGTTCACCAATATGTAAAATGCATATATTATAATAATACTTACAGTTTTACCTAATCTGAGAGGCCGCTCATTTGTGTTATCGGGTATGTGTATTACCAAATGTATAAAAAAGACATGGAAAAGGGATTTATTTTTGGGCAAGACGAGGTCCACTTGGAGTGTCGATTTCATAAAAAGGGTTGATTTTCATTCAGTACTCTATGTTTCGTTGAAAAGGGGTATTATGTCGAAATTAGCCATCCATGCTATATATAAATATCACATAGGTCCATAACAGGTACTTTGTATAAATGCGCAATTATGCTTGGGTAATATGACATCAAAGGGATGGATTTATATGTATCCAAACAAAGCTGTTCTTAGGTAAATCTTATTACAGAAGTGTTGCCAGAACCAAACAGTCACTGATTTTTGCAGGATGGAAAGTGAAAAACAGGTTGCGCTTACAGATACACTGAGGTTCAAGTGCGTTGTTTTCTTGTGCTGTTATTATCACCAAGCAATCTATTTTTGCAGCTATATCACCATTGCAAATTAGAGCCTTTCCAAACGACTGTAGTGACATATTTTTAAATTTTCAAAGCTACTGTGCTCAAAGCGCATTTATAGTTATTATTATACTTGTCCCTCGCATCATGAAATTGCATATCCACTGCTCACTGGACTGCATACTCATTTATCCTTTAAAATATTATCTATCACCTAATTTTATTTCATCAAGATTATAGTCGTACATTAACATTCATTGGATCTACTGCTACAGCTGATACAACTGAAGCAACAAAAACAATTGCTACAGTTACTACAACAACAGCCAATGTTACAGCTATCAGCACATGTATTAAGTATTATTATTCGTATTAGTTTCTCTACTACAAATGCTGCTCTACTACTGCGTTTGCTATTCCATATATGTTTTATGTCCCTTTTGTTATTTGTATTAGTTTCTCTACTACAAATGCTGCTCTACTACATCTACGATACTGCGTTTGCTATTCCATATATGTTTGATGTCCCTATTGCTGTTTGTTAGAACTATCACTACTTAACAACAGCAACATCAACAACAAAAACAATAAAAGCAACAGCAACATTTGTTGTAACTGCACTAAGAGGTGCTTGCGAAAACAATATTGATTCTTGAAGAAACAATAAGTGAATACTAGTATAATAGCTCTAACAGAACTAGTGATAATACTTATGCCATGATGCGCTACTACTGATTCTAGATTCAGTAACTTTTCTGTTACCACTGCCTTTTGCAATTGCCTCTTCATTTATCTTAGTATTCCCATATTTATTGAAGTGATTGCTTATATATTAGTATAATTTAAAATAAATAAAGAAGTTATAAAATTTGGGATTGAATAACTTATCAAACCTTAATACGTGGATTTTGCACTCTATTGCGCTCCGGATTTGGCTTTTCCGGCTCGCTACCCCCATTTACAGTACCAACGGTCAGCTTTGTCACTACATTTGGTTCACTGCGTAAACAACATTTAAAAAAAACTTGATTCACCTAAATTGCTTTTACATGCCGCGTTGTCTTTCTTAATACTTGAGCAATAATTCGCAATAATACAGCAATTCTCAATAACCTATAGAATTTTTAGCAATGGTCGCTGTTTTGCAGACTGTGAATTGCCATAAATGTTGAATTTAAAATTACTAATATAACTCTTCAGTGCTTACGTAAAAGTCTTTTCAGGGCAATTATCTTCTGGTAAGCAGCTTTTTTTAGTTAGAATGTACTTGCAATTGATGATCACCCCACCACAGATAATCTCCTCAAATTCATCTGGTATTTGTATCAAAATTCTTGTCCTTATATGTACCTATCAGTCAAAAACAATAATAAACAAAGAAAACTATTGATTTTTTAAGAGGCTTAAAAGTGTAATTTTTCTAATGAATGACTAGAAGCGAAACTGCAGTAACTGTGAACATTAACATTATGCCTTCTGAATAGACGTATTCAGAACAATTTATTAGAGTGTCCTATATTATCAGTTAAGCTGAATTTTAAATTTGTACCAAAATCTTCCTGAAGCATTGTATCTTTAGTGTTCGGTTCATACCTATTTTTAGGCATCTCTAATGTTTTTGGTATCAGAAATCATACAATTCATGCGATATTATATACTGATTAGAAAGCATACCATCCATGGAACTTTGGTGGCATCTTTGCTGTTACCTATCGTTCCACAGTCCCTCCAAGCTGTGTCAAATATTACAAAATATCACATTGCTAAATGATGATAGCCATCAAAGTAAGTTAATAGAAAATAATAGCAATACAATAATTGACATAAAAACACTTTCTCCAGACATAGCAAGGGGCTCTTGCAATCACTTGCCATAATAGGAGATGTGATCTTTACACGAAGATATATATATATATATATATATATATATATATATATATATATATATATATATATAAGTGTAATTCCAGCAATACGGGGACAATTTTTGCTAAAAACCACAGTATTAGGGAGACCAAAAATTTAAGGAGACCAAACATAGGTCTCCTTAATTCTTATCGTGTTTACATAGTAAACAAAAAACGTATGATTCTATAACATAGTGATTATAATATATTCTGTTTTAAAATTAAAGTGTGTGTTACCACTCGATAACAAACTAAAAAACATATATTATTTTTTCTAAATGGTCTCCCTAAGTGCTATATATAAGGCATGGTCCCCCTATGACTGGTTGCAGATCTATATATATATATATATATATATATATATATATATATATATATATATATATATATATATATATATATATATATATATATATATATATATATATATATATATATATATATACAATACTAGAACAAAATTATTTCTAGTGTTTTTTATTACCTTTAAACTGGAATATATATTTTTCTCAACAGCACAACTTTTTCATCTTGCATTTTTAAGACATGATAAAGGGAAAAGGTAAATTAGACCAACCCAAATTAAAAAAAATTCAACTATCATATAGAAATATTTGATATATTAATCATTTTTTACTTCTTAAAATATCTAGCATTAGACCTATCAGATTGTCTGCAATTCATCAATTTTCACTTTTTAAAAATATCTAACTGTATTTAGTATGTAATAATTATATGATATGTCAACAGAAAAATAATATAGTAATGCTGGAACAAAATCGCATTTATAATATATGTATTGAGATTCACTCTTAAGTAAAATATATGTGCTCTTACACAATTTCATAGACAATTTTCTTACGTTTGTTGCTATTCCGAGTCGATAGGGCAGGTGGCGAATCTGGCTGTGTTGGCGTATTATTTTGTTGTACACAAAGAGGTGATGTAGTCGAGATGGGTGGCAGGGTAGTAAGAGGTAGCGCATCCGTAGTTATAGCTGTTGATGCCCATATTTCGGTAGTATTCCATGGAGTTGACATAGCTCCAGCATACCCGGCCAAGAAGCAAAACAGCAAATTTATACCAGCTACAAAAAGAATATATACCCGCATCAATGAGGGTACCCTGATAGCTGACGCAAAAGCACACTTAAACCTGCTACATTAAGAAAGAATATACATCTGTTGCAATATGGTATGAACAAAGTACTTTTGCAAATCATAGGAAAAAGTATTCTTTTGGACTGTTTTGCACCGATGATTCATTGAACCTTATTTGTTGTAAATTTCGAGAGTTGAATTATATATAATGATAAGTCATTGTAATACTGATGTGCTGTTGAGACACATTAAAACGTAAATAAGCTTGGTACTGTACCACAATCAAATATAAGCTGAGGAATTATTGCCGCGTAATCAAGTAATGCTATTACGCCGAGTTATGGCCATATATTATCTTGCTTCAGAGACACAACCTATTTTAACTGATATTATATTAAGGGGAAAGAATAAAGTTGAAAGTGTGTCTATTGGTAATACAGCATAGTGAAATATAGCACAGTGGTTTTCATGAGATACTCGGACGTAAACGGGAATGAGGGATAGAAATTTGTGTATTGTGTCAGATTTACAATGCTGTGATGGTGCACCAATGAATTTGTTGCAGCTGTAACGAAAAAGCTTCTGTATATGTGTCAAGAGGTACATGTGACGGTATACAATTGTGAAATGGACTGTTGTGTAACATTAAGTTTGGTTCAGCTGAGGGATGGACTATTACCCAGACAAAAGTAAAATCCAATGCCCACATTTATGATAGGCGATAATGAATTGCCTTTGAAATAGCTTCGCCTGGTGTAACATTCCATTCTTGTTTTGTTGCATTGTAAAGCGCTTGTTAGTAAAAAATATTTCGCGCTTGAACATATGTCCAGTAAGAGAATAATGGAACTCTTAAGGGCCTGTTTCATAAGACAAGACCTTACACTTGGCGCACCCTTATAAATGTCAATGTTAATTCCAAGCTGAGTAATAAGAGAATGCAGCGAGCTATATATGTTACAGCGGGTCTGTAGAATTAGCGGATCTAGAGATTCGCTGAAATTTCAGCGAATCTGTAGATCTGCTGATTCACTTAGCGAATCTTTAGATCCGATAAAAATTTCAGATAGATCCGCTGGTTTTTGGGTGCGGAAATTCGACAGATCCGAAATGATTGTGAACCTTGAAATTAACTATGGCAAATAGTGATTTCAATATGTATTATCAAGTGTTATCCAGTATTCCACGGTTTCTTTATGGATTTGATGATAGTATTACTCTGAATGATATTGTGCTGTAAAATCAAAGCCAACTAACACACTTTAATGAAAAGTACTAATTTTATCGAACAACATAAAACTAACTTCTGAATATTACAACATTTAATGTGTTCAAGAAACACTTATGAGCGTAAATTAAAAGCCTCAAATGCAATTCTTAATCACAAGGTAATAACACGCCGTTTACAGTTTACTAAAAGCTGAATATCCCAATATCATTAAACATGTTCAAGAAACACTTAGGAACGTAACTACAAAGCTCAATTGCAATTTTTCTTTCTTATCCCAAGGTAATAACACGCCGATTTTACAATGAAGCAGTTTATTTCATCAAAGCGATTACTTTGTGCCAACAAACCTTGCAACTGTTTCACTCACAATTTTTACATATCAAACGTTTACTTTTCTTTGAAATACCTACACCTTACGTTTTATTTTTGCCTGGCAAACTTGTATGAGTTGCAATTTACCGTTGCTTTGAAACACCTGCTCCTGATTGTCTGACAGCGTTTACTACCTGCACAGTTGCACCTAAGAAAACCTTGGCCCCCACAATTTGACTCCAACTGAAGTGTCTGTCTCAGCGAAACCTTGGAATTTAAGTTAAGGCCATTTTCATTGACGAGCTTGAAAGCACACAGATCGAATTGGTTTCGGGAATATTTACCCTTATTCACCGATAGTGTACATGTCATTTTTGTCGCGGTTGCGAACAACACCAAGAATATTGCGGAGTTTATGGTATGATTGGATCGGAACGAAAGCCGCATTTTGTAAGGGCAAGGGATTGGATCCTGTTATTGGATAAGTTACCGAGCTAACTATATCCTAAGGTTTTCTCCAATAAATGTTCTGGAGCAAAGAGAAGTTTTTCCAATAGAATAATGCTGAGAACCCGCAGTGGATCACATTCACCTATAATTCGTAATTGCAATTGCCGTTTAAAACAGCAAATTAGGCATAAAATTCCAAAGTGCAATTAATGTCGTTATCACTACTATAAGTAGCAATGAAAAGCACATTGTTTTTTATGATCGACGGATCAGTGGAACATTACCCTTTTAATTGTAGATCAACACAATGTAAGCATAATGAAGTGAGGATAACAGGGCTGTCGTTTCCTTTAATTGTAAAGGGCATCAAAGTTGTAACTAATTCACTGAAATCTAGACTTGCAACGGTTATTTTCAGGATTCACAATCATTTCATCGGATCTGTCAAATTTTCTCACCCAAAAACCAGCTGATCTATAGATTCGCTGAAATTGATAGCGGATCCATAAATCCACTAAGTGAATCAGTGGATCTATAGATTCGCTGAAAATTTCAGCGAATCTACAGATCCGCTGATTCTACAGATCCGCTGTAACTTATACACATTTTGTCTCCCTCTTTGCTGACTCTGAACCCTTTTCCAAGATTATTTTGCTTACTTCTAAGTCACTCCTCTCTAAAAACTATCTCTTTGGTCTGGTTGAGAAAAAGTCATCATCTGTGGTGGCGTCGGGTATTTCATTTAACTTGAACCATTTCTCATTTTACAAAATTAACGTTTTTCAAACGAGTTTCTATTTTGGATAATAACAGAAGTATGTTTAACAAAAAATGTCATAATATTTATTATACATCAAACATTCTGAGAAACTAACAATACAGTGAGTGGATTATTCCACTCTAAACAAAACACTGAGACGACCTATCTAACAGTTAGTTTTGTTAACTATGTTCCAATAAGATTTGCCAAACATCTCCCGACCAATCAGAAAGTAGCATTTGTAAATGCAAAAGCTTTGATTTGTGCATGGTTTGATTCATAAAAAGTGACAATTATTTTTTGTGATTGCAAAATGAGTCGAAAGTAATGGATTAGGTAAAACACAGAAAGTATTATATATAGTTTAGTATACCGTAAAACATTCATTTTATCTAAAACATGTAATGTTGTTGAATATCAGACAACTTCAGATTATTTGCGTATTGTTAAGA
Source organism: Protula sp. h YS-2021 (assembly GCA_949752745.1). Taxonomy (NCBI): domain Eukaryota; kingdom Metazoa; phylum Annelida; class Polychaeta; order Sabellida; family Serpulidae; genus Protula; species Protula sp. h YS-2021. The sequence goes on along the minus strand of OX457029.1, from coordinate 66,080,632 downwards.
ATGCTAAAACAGAATTGCTAATTCTGAAGTAATAATAATACCTTTGCAGTTATCATTTCAAATAAGAACAATTTACTATAATATTGAGTAAAGTTATGATTTATTATTAGTTTGTTAAAAATATAACTGCTATATTTTAATTTTAAATTTACTTACGAAAAAGGCTCATTTTTGATGTCTCCGTTTTAATTTCTAAGTGGCTAATTCATGTGTGACAGCACTATTTAAGAGTGGCATTGGTAATTTTTTGTGAACAAATTTATAAAATAAATGCTATGATATCAAAAAACCTTAAGATTGATTTGATCTTGAAGTTGAAAACATGAATATTGACTCTTTTCAGTGCCTTCGTATTGAAAATTCATTAATCAAACAAAAAGCAGTCCAGGATTATTTTGATTCCTTTAGATAGAAAAACTTGATAGAAAAATTTTATATTTCGCATTATAAACGCTGGATAAAGACTGAGTACATTTTAAAGTAAAACGCACAAAATCAAAATAAATTTACATATATTCGGAATCTTTTGCTGTTGTTGTTGTTGTTGTTTCTATTTAAAGAGCGAATTTTTAGTATTCATCGAATAAATAATTCCAGCTTCCCTGATATTCCGTCCGATATATGTTTTATGACTTTAAAGTTTGCCATTTCTGACAACACTGATATTAAGTTGCATTTGGGTTATCATTATTGCTATTATCTGGGAAGTATATAAGAGTATTGCATAAGAGTATATAGGAAGAACACATTGTTAAAACTATTATGCTTTTGTATTTGCTTAAAAGATTTTTTATTATCAATGCCTTTAAATGTAAAAAAAATATAAAATAAAAAAAGTCCATATTCTACAAAGAGAGGGTACAAGATCACATAAAAGGACACACTTTTCAAAGGTAAAGAACGTCCTTAACAGACAAGCTCATATGATACAATAATGTATCTTAAAGCTCGTATCAATTACAAAGCTTATTAAAACGACGAGTGGAGGAGCGGAGTAGTGCTGGTGGGAGGAGGTTTAACAATTAGTAAAGTAAAAATTAAACTTACAGAGGTTATTCTAAGGAGCGGAGGTTAGTAGGTGGTTCATAGGCATGTGTCACATTAATAAAATAATGTTTGATTAAAATTTATGCAGTCTTTGATTTTTCACGTCACGTCGCGGAATATTTTAGTAATGTCGTCGATATTTTATGGGCGAAGCTTCAAATTCCAGTGACAATTAGCATAATTAATGTTTATTAAAAATATTCAATCTCTCATTTATATTTAAATGGTCTATAATGTGCAGATAATAAACAGATTACATGGAAATATCCTGTAAATCAAATACAACAGATGAATTAATTTGTGGTTCAGGAGATCTTATGCTTTCAGAATCATTCCTTTTCTAATTCCTAATAATTAATTTGCTAGTTATTTTTAACATTCTTTATCACATATAATACCAAAACTATAGAAAGTCTTTACTGGTACAAGTGAAAGAAAGGCCTATTTATGACTCAAAACTGCTCCATGAATACGAAAATGTAACTGGCAGCACAGCGACAGCCGCTGTAAAATATACTGCACTCTTCGTTTCGATAAATCATTTCTTTTCGTACTAAGAATCTAACAGCAAAACCGCTGGACAGTAAGATGAACTGAAGCTTTCCTATTGCCTTTTTGAGCTATAACGTCCATCGTTCCTTAATAGTAATTTTATGAAACAAGAGAATGGATTTTGCCTGTTTTTATGATCTGCTATCATTCACTAGTCAGAAAGGAGACGATATATCAAAACTGTTAATTGATTTTGATTTGGAAAAAAAAACATACAAAGTCGATAATATATGTAGAGAAGATTGGCAAGTTGTCAAACGATACAGGATCATCGACGACTTCATAACTCGCATAAAAACACTCTAGGTATGGCAGATTTTCTTGTTTATTTTCATTTTTCTTTTTATAATGCATATCTTTTCAACGCTTAGGAGATCGTGTTTAGTATAGTTTTTTAAGAACGTTTGGTCTGATAATTCTAAGGTTTCTTATATGAATCCAACGTTTGAGTATAAACAGAGGATTGAATTTAATGAATGCTGTGTGTTACAACACCTATTACAGAATTACAAATCAACTAGGTTTACCTATTGCCTTATTCAGTGCAACGAAACATTGCTTCTGGTTAACAACTTGCAATTTGCTGTTTTAATGATGCAGACAGAACACCTAATGCAGACAACAGGAGAACATTTTAGAGAGGCGATTACTTTAAATGTGATATCATTTGGTACCGTGAGCAATAGTTAATGTTTGAAATAACGAGAATGTGCATCTATATGTTGCTTTTCGGCAATGGCAAGCCGAATAATTAATTTTAATAATTAAATTTTAATAATTTAATAATTTTAAGTTTAATAGGAATAAGATATATAACTGTTTTCGTCAGGAGAGATACACCTAGATATAGTAACGTGTGTTATTGCCATAAAGTATATTTGCAACTATATGTTTTCATATCTTATACATACAGAAAACTGCAAAAAGCAAGAGAGAGAGAGAGAGAGAGAGAGAGAGAGAGAGAGAAAGAGAGAGATAGAGAGAGGGAGAGACAAAGAGAGAGAGAGAGAGAGAGAGAGAGAGAGAGAGAGAGAGAGAGAGAGAGAGAGATATTTGACATCCAACCAATAACTCTAGTTATCAAGAAGGTAACTGAATTCCATAACCTTTTCATTATTAAAAAAGCGCTTTTATAATCACTCCATGTTACAAAAGGATTTGAGGATGCATTTGTCGATGTTTATGGCTGTTGCAGTGGTTCCAGCAAAGCAGGCTAGAGCTATTTTATTATTCATTACGTCTTTGCAAAGTTTGGGAATGTACGTACACAACGTACAACCCCATTTATTTTTAATATCTGATTGTACCTGCAAGCGCAGAAATACTTCCTAGATTGCCGTATCAGCTACATCTAGCCAAAGTTCAAAATCTGGACGCTTAGACTACAACGTAATTTCCCTGAGCTTTTTTTCTGAGCTTTTCCCTGAGCTTTATTCCTGAGCTTCCTCTGACCTTTCCTAGAGATGGAAGAGGGAAACAAAAAAATATCCAAGAGTTGAAGAATGTATTTTAATTTTGTATTATCAGAGTGTCAAATCAAATTAGAGGGTTAAATTTGGTTATCTGAGTCACATTCGGACACAAATTGACTGACTGTGGCTTATTACGTTACGTTGCTGAGCCGAAGCAAGCCGAAGAAAACTCCCATTACATCTCAGATATTTATCTATAATGCCAGTGTGTTAGATGACAACGTTCTTTAGATAAAACACAAAAAGGGCTTTCGTCACATAGTCTTCGCCATGCATCGTCTTATCCGGGCTATCTTTCGCGTGGACATGGTGAGCAAAGTTTGGTAAACACTTAGAGATACTGACAACGTCAAATGTACCTATCCATTGTCACCCCATGCGTGTTATTGTCCTTATATACCATGACAACATTGCTTATTGTTGAACACGTAAGGTGCGTAAGGCAATAAAATTTCTACGTATGCTGTCTATTGACTTGTGGTTTTGTACACACAGCAAAATGTATCTTCCTTTGTATAAAACAATTAAATAATTTTCAGCAAGTATATTTAATTATGACGATTGTAATAACACTTAATTTCGGCCAATCCATACATCAGAAGAAAATATTGGCTAATAAGGCACTGAGATATCGTGCACTTACGGCAAGTCATCTAGTAAAAGGCAGTTGTTACCAGAACAACTGTTCTAGTTTATGTTAAGATAAGTAGATTTCAATTCTTTTTGTGTTGTAAGGATTCGGAAATGTTTTAAATAGGGAATTTTTGTCGAAGACACATTAATGTATTCCATAAAGGCATGTTCTATAAAAAAGCTGTGGAGTGACAATATCTTAATGGCTTGATTTATTGTACCGTAGTAACCTAGAAAAAAGCACAACAAGTATAGATTAAATGATTTGTAGCTTCACAGCTTCAACATCTTCCAAGACAAGAAAGAAATACGTGATAACTGTCTGATATGTGAGTGCCAGTCACTTTTTATAACTTAAAGAAACATTGAAGAAAATTATATCTCTCTATTCACCGCGTCCTGCTTTTCAGTGTGCTCTTTTCTCAATAAATGATGAGTAAAACATAGGTGTATTTTAAATCTCGAGCAGGAACACGCTACGTACTCTGAAAATCCCCACGTAAAACAGTCTTTGCAGTGTAACTGAGTGATATATCTAATTTATAAGAGATTGTATTTGTAAAAGAAACCATAAACAATACAAAACCGGCCCTGATCTGAATCCTTTCCTCCCCACTAGCTTTGCGCACTATTTTCAGTCTCATTACAGGCTCGTATCACCAGCCCTACAGATTTTAGATTGCCGCTAATATGATTTTTAATATTCTCCATGATCAAAATTCTTAGATGTTCTTAACCCTCAGGTATAGAATTTTTATTGAACTCGAGTAATTTCATAGGCGTAGAGTGCTACATTATTGTACTGAGGAAAAGTTTGATAGCTATAAACCTCTTATCTCATTCTGAGTTTATTTTGTCTATATTAAGTTTATTTGTTGGGTTTTGGTAGATTTACAGTAAGATCTGCATTATTTAGATGTTACATTCAGAGCTTTATTACATGATACATTAAGTTACTAAAATTAAGTAACATCCCTACATGCTCAAACCACTTACTGAATAGTTCATCTATTGTTGAATAACAAAAAAGTGCATAAAGTGCAAAGTATCAAATCAGTTTGGTTGGTTAAATACGGTGCATCAAGACACACTTTCTCCAGCTTCTAACTAGGAAGAAATACAATATTGGCATTTCTTTCTTGTAAAGTTAATTCTTTATAATGCAGGTAACACTAAATTAAAGATATAGTAGAGTCATAAGCATCAGTCTGTTACAATGTAGCTAGCTTTTTGACATAACAGTGAAATCCCCACGATGTAAATGGTCACCATGGGACGTGGACACAATTCCTGCAGATTTGACGGCCACTTGTTATGTTACTGGTGTAACTCCACGTAACAAAGCAAGAGTAAAAGCAAGAATCCTTAAGTAGTCTCACAAATGCCATAAAGATTTCTGTCAAGCATGGGCCATTAGAATTAGTGTATCCCCAAGCTTTCAAAGCTTAAGATTTTGTATGTATAAATGTATGTTAAAGACCCTCCATTTGTATAAAATTTTCAGCTGAGTTTTATAAGTTTGGACAAAAATTAAACTTGTGCCCTTTCTGCGACAGCCATTGTTGGAAACCATGCATTCGGAATAATGCAAAGAGGTCCAATCTTTAATTTGAATTTTTAAAATGTGTTAGTTAATAGATGTGTCAGATGGCAATATATTTGAATTTGTCTCCCATCTTGCGCAAGTTATCTAAATTTACTGATGTAATTAAAAAAATGATTGTATGTCATTGTGGACTTGAGGTCCCTATTTTATCGCTATGCTAACGGTACAATTGCGGAAACATCTGTATATAAATGAAGATGACTTTAAAGAAATAAATTTCTGATGTTCCTACACTGCGGAATCTGACAACTTTAATAATCTGGTTCTTCAGAAAAGCCGCTTATGTAAGTGTGAGATTGGTGCTATGGTGCTAGATATTTATAGCTCATTAGATTCGTTAACCCTAGATGGTAATCCGTCATTGAACGTAGAATCAATTTTTTCGATCACCTGGTAACTTTTCAGTCTTACCTGCATCAAATCCAACATTACAGAGCTTTTGATTTTGTGCAAATAACTTTTAGGTACGTTAGCGTTACGGAGACTACAAATTCTCCGACTGACGAGATCGCTTGAAGAATTACAAGAATTTCCTAATTGAACGTCATTAAGTACAAATAATATTCTTAGAACTTTTGAAATCAACAACAATGTTATTTCATGTTCATGTCACCTGACATGGATGCATTATGTTGCTAACTGTGATTACGGGAGGAGTCATGAACTCAACACGGAGTCACTTGTTCCAGTCTGCGGGGTTTAGTCATAAATGAAGTCACAACGGAAACGTGCATAAGTATATCATATTTTACACTTGGGGATTTTCAGTCCACTAGCTTATTGCTTTCTTACGACTCTGTAAAGTGATTCCGCATGCTTCCTTTTCCGCCAACTCCTCGGAGACGGCTAGGGCTAGGAAGACCAAATTTGGCAGAGACATAATATATCATGTCTAGTTGGTCCAGCTTATTTTTTAGAAATTCATCAGCATTTTTTATGCAAAAATGGAAATTGGAATTTGAAATTTGAAAACCTTGTCATACGAACTCCTCTGAGACTACTAAAGCTAGAACAACCAAGTTTGGCAGAGACATAATCTTGGATGTGTAGTTGGCCCAGCTTAATTTAAAAAAATCATTTTAATAAATTAGCAAATTTAATATGTAAAAATGGACAAACCCATTAAAAAGGCAGGCAAACGTTTTGATTTGGCAGTTAAAGGAACTGCTATGATATCAGCATAGGCATATTAATCGCCCCACTGCATACAATGAGAGCAATTACAGTATGTGTGTACAAGTTGAAGTTGACTGCATCGTTTCGGTTTTACCAATTTCCTAAAGAGTGACGAAATTTGCCTCGCGCATAGAGGGTGATGAGGAGCGGTAAAATCCACATTTTTATGAGCTTATTTTCGACACTTTGGACCTAAAAGACTCTATGTCAGAGGTATCTCGGTCACCTTGACTCCGCGATTTTGAGCTCATTTTCTTTATGCCTAAAAGACTATATGTAAGAGGTACCTCAGGGACCTTATCCACTTCAGTCATGGTATCAGTGAAAAAACGGAAGTTGACCATTATCTCGAAAACGGGCAGAGCGTATTTGGAGCCTTTCAGTCTGAAAAGTGTTAGAAGCAGTGCGATTTTAAACTTGTTTTTGACTTTTTGGGCTAAAAGAGAAGAAAAGGGATGGGGTATCTTGGTGACCTTCACTTCCTCGTTCATGGTCATTTCTGTACTTTAAGAGCTCGCAATCGTATTTTTGGAACCCTCAAGTATAATTTCTCTTCTTGGTTTCGATATTCGAAGTTTCAACGAAATACAATGAAATATTTCAGAAAAATGTGAAATGAACAAGAATTGTTCAAGGCAATCATTCTCGATATACTTAAGCATTTATCACGTATAACTTTGGTTTGTGGTACTTTGTTTGGCATATCAAAATGCAAAACATTGGATATAATAACCCAATCCAACAATTTAGGGATGACGGATTGCTGATATGATTAGCACGAAGGGTCTAATAATCCCAAGACAATGGGATCAAATATGATCAGAGCAGGTAAGGAGGGGATTGTCCTTCACGTCGATTGTGTCATTTAGTCAAATGCAATGGGTTAGACCATCTACTTGACATTCCTTTAAAAACTGTAAAAATAGATGGTCCTAAATCTTAATGTGACGTGTTAAATCATGAAGGGCAGAACACATGCTATAACATTAAGAAATGAAAATAGAAAAGAAAGACTTGCAAAAGTCTTACTTCTGCAGTGCTTATCAACAGAAAAGATAATGTGTAAAATTGGTGCATTTTCTTGACAAAAATGTGTCCCAAAAATGCTAATTCAATGTTTTCTAAAAGCAACATATAATTTACTGAACGGTCATATCATTTTTTGCGCAGTAGAAATCGATCAAATGCTGACTGATATGATTGCATGGCACCAATAATTTTAAATCTTTCCTTTGTTGATGAATATTATCTTTTTTTAAAATATTTATGATGCTGTAAACAACAATGCCAGTGTTGTGGTCATAAAGTACTTTTTGTCTTGATGGATATATTCTATTCAAAAAAAAAACAATAAACAAATACAAAAACCTTTAAAGGCTGAATGTTAAAAAGCATATTGTGGCATATGTGGCTTGATGTATGGTTCCACCTCAGAAGTAGGCCAGAAAAAACATTTCAGCTGTATGGTTCAGTGTTTCATTGCATCTTCGCAATACTGAATCAAAAATATATAACGTCACATATTCAAGAATTTCAATATTTGTTTTTAAATTTTACGAAATAAAATTTGCCATATAAAATGAATCGTTTTCCTAGCCATTTTTGTTCTGAAAGGCAATTAAAAATATCTACATTGTCGTACGTCTTATGAAATATTTTTGGTGCGTCACATCATAGTATGTTTAGCTTCTAAATGGGAAGGGATGCTTTATCGATCAATTTTTGTACACTTGTATATATGATCAAGTTATATTAAATTTATTACTTGTAGAAGATGTTACAAAGCCATAAGGATGAATCTGTTGTCATGCATCCTGTTTGTTACTATGGTGGTGAAATTCACACAAAGTGATTGCTTTCGAGTCACGTAGGCACTGTGCCCACAACTTTGACTGCCACTTGTGCTGAAATGCAAGGCAAGCAACTCTCCACACCAAGGTAAGTTTAGAACAACACATTTTAGTCACATCACAAATACCACGAGGATTGACTTTAAAGATGGACCATTAGAATACGTTCATCCAGAAGCCTTAAATGGTCTTCTTTTACAAATTTTGGATCTGTGGGGAAAACTGTCTGACCATAATACTGATATTCTTCCCTTAGAAAATACAACAATATCTGAAGAGGCATTTAAGATAATTATTGATTAAAAATATATTTGTTGCTGTCCATTTTAATAAGTGATTCATTTATCATTATTTTATTAATGGATAGTTTTGATCTCATTTCACAAGAAGGTTTCCCTTGAATGCCACTTTCCGTTAATATGTACTAAATTTGTTCAAACCAGTGGGCTGCTGAAGGAAGATGAACCCTGGATACTACTTTTTACGTGATTTGCAAAAAACTTGTGGATATACTAGTGAAGAAAACTGTTGCAAATTCCCAACCTACACCATCGATAAAGCCGAACTGTCTTGAAAATCTTCAAACAACAGCATGTCCTATTATCCTCGCGGTGCAAGTATGAATGAAAGCATGCCTACGACTTGTCAAGTTTTAAATACGGGAACTGAATTACATTGTGATTAAAATGTTGCTTCTTACGTCATCCAGCATATCGTTCATGAGAGAGCAAGTGCAGAAAATGAAGTTTTTTCCACACTGATATCAGCGTGAGTAAAGGACAATAAAATGAATAAAACCAAATAACCCATCTAGAGACAAAGCATTGCTTATTCTTTTTGTTTTTTGTATTTTGTTATAGGAAATTTTGAGGTTTTTCTAGACTTGTGTTTAACAAACCATTCTGCTAAACATACTAATGTCACAATAGATTTTAACATTACTCAATTAAATGCACAATTAAAACATCAGTTACGGAGTATTGATCCAGTTTCAGTGTCATTTTGCCCGTTTTATTTTCAGTCAGTAACAATGCACTTAAGTCCAATCTCTATCACTATAGGTTATTGTGCTTTAAAATGGTGCAATTTCTATTCTTTTTTTCAAAGAAATACTGAATATTACTAAATTTCTGCGTGGTTTTTCAGCGATTTACGAGGCAAAACATCAGGCAATAATTAGGAGAACGTTTTGTCTCTCCTTTGGCATCATTTTTAAGGCAGATGAATTTATTCAGGTGGAGAAAGGAAGAAGGGGGTCAAATGCTCAAGACTCCGAGTAAGGGTGAGATAGCCGAGTAAGGGGGGGTTTAATTTACAATTCCGTTATGGGTGATTTAACAAACTGTATTGCATAAGACAAATGGAGCGAAATGAGACCCTGCTTACCACCCGAACCGGAATAGAACTTGTTTTGTTTGTGATCACAAAAACCAGCGAGGATATCAGCTCAGCTAGTTGTTTCAAGTCAATCTTCGGGTCAGCTCTGTCCCTATTCAACACAAACCAAACCACGCTCCCCAGAAATATACAAGAACTTGCAGGAAAAAACAACAGCTTGCAGAGTAAAAGGTTATTCTGCTTTTCTGCAGTCGTGACACATCTAACGATCTGACAAAAATTCGGAACCCAACCGCTATCAGTGGCTGTGGACGTAGGTGGGGTGCCATGCTTTTTAGAAATCTGTTTTAGTCTTGTTATAATGGAGTAAAATAAAGATATGTGATTTTTCCGTGGGTTGATGTAATTGTGACGTCACACAATAAGCACACAACACAGTAAATGTTTAGCATAACAACGAAAATATGCTGTTATCTCTGTTTTAAACACATTTACCTTTCATTTCCTCTTCAAAATCTCTTTTGTATAGAGTCTTTTGAATGAGAAAGAACATGACTTTCGGAAAGACGTGCCTTAAAAATGATAAAGTATAAGAGTAGTGTGTGGTAATTTGCAGTAAAAGCGATCATAAATCAAAGCAGAGAAAGTAAAGCATTACGATTAGATGTAATGCATGATTTTAGATATTATCATATCTAACCATGTTTAACTCATAAAAATCGTGTTTCTTCAATAAGAAATATATTATTGTCGTGGAAAGCATTTGGCCCAGCGCTAAGGCTGGCTTAAGTAATTATTCAGATTTTATACGTCACCCCTTCCAATGCGCAAACGCGCATCGTACTTTGCACCCTCTCTTTCTCTTTGCAATATGTTTGTCAATAGAAAGTATAGAAATATTTGACTTTTGACATATTTACCAGCACCTGATGGCACTAAGATGTTTGCGGGCGGCATGGGGTCTATGATGATATGGCAACCACGCTCTTTCAGCAATAGCTATGTTCTCACAGCGGCACACAAATGCTACTTTTAATATCATTTAGAAACCTACTTTCACATTAAACTTTTCCCCATTGATTTTATATCTCGATTAGATTTACATTTCTCCCGAATATTTTTTCAAAAGTATCTTTCATGTTGCTTAAATTCTCACATTACATCCTTATTTTGGATTAGTTTCATGTCATGACTTCCATTTCTGGTGAGTGAACATACCATTAAGGTATCACGTTGTTGTGATCCAACATCCACACAGCGTCTATTGTTTTTTTATCTCTATGCAATGCCGATTTTCTTAATTTTGATTATGCATACCAACGGTATTAATTAAAAGTCAGAGAAAGTTAGCATTTGGTCTCAACCAAACACCGAAGTGTCAAAACTCTCAAGAATGGCACGTCATTTTGTCTTTTTTTCCAATATAGGGCAAATATTTTAACAGAAGTCGGGGATATTGGGTGGCTGGTCAGTATGTTAAACTTTTTCTCCCCCTTTGCAAAAATTCAATATGGACAGAAACGCTGACAAATACACAAAAACAGACAAGAAATGCTAACAAATAGACAAAAAATTGGACAACTTTAGTGACCGGGCCTCTCATGGTCCCTTGTCGGACTTTCACTTTTCTTGCTGTATCAGCTGTTCGACCCGTTAATCAAGGTTAGCAATGACTTAGCAGAATTGAAACAAAATTAATGTGTAGACGACTATATAAAACACACATTAATTTTCTTTCAATTCTGCTAACTCATTGCTAACCTTGATTAACGTGAGTCATTATAAGTCTTCTAACTTATTCCATGATGGTTCTGTGGTATTGTTTTTTCCATTGCCATTTCTTTCCTTTTATATTTCCAAGTAGAAAACAAAATGACAAGATAAAAATAGTTGATAAAAAAAGACTCGATGCACTCCACTTTTGTGACTGAATTAAGATTTACTTTTCAATGTCAATATCAACCTTATGCAAGTCATTAACTTTTTGCGTTGTATAATGTGTATGATATATGATATAGCTACATGGGTCACTTCAGTAACGCAAATTACGTAACTGAAATTACAAACAGAATATGTTAAATCTGTAATTGTATAGAAACGTAAATAAAGTTTAGTAATTTATTGGCGGTTTTTGTTGGTTGCTATAAAGAGTAAATTGTTCTAATTGAATGTTTGCATATTCATCTCCAGTTAAAGCTTAATCATCGAGTTTAGTGTAAGTAGAAGCATCGTGTAGTGTTTCACAAGTATCGTCACTTTACTTCGTGCGCAGTTGGTCTGAGGTTGTCACCATATTCAGCTGTCACACAAGCATCACTAAAAATTGAGCTATCAATCCCGAAGTTGGTTTCTTGGGTAGCTTTAGTGTGTCTTTTCTTTGGTCTGTTATTTTCAGCAAGTCTTCTTCACGTTTGCAAGAATAAAATATACAGATCAAGGAATTACATTACGTTAATGAGATTTAAATGCCATTCATAAATGCTAGAAAAATTTGAGAAAAAACTAAGAGCCACCTCTTATTATTTTAAAAGATTCTTTTAGTCCATCACATGATTTGATATATTTTATAAATGTATAGAAACAACATGCTGGATATTTTTCTATGCATTCAATAAATTGTTGGTACTATTGGAACTGACTACGGTATACGGATATTTTTAAAACACACGTGTACCATTTCACCACAAGCAACTTACCGAATGCAAACTATAATAATGACGGTTGAAATCACTACAGTAATAATAATAGCTGCACCCGTTCCACCAGTCACTGTAACCAGTTTGATGGTATCTACAACGCGTGGGCTTCATGTACGAAGACGTCCTACGCACTGAAATTCTAAACTACAGCTTTCATTATCTTAAAAAGCAACTTAAAGGTTAAATCTATCATACAAGACAAAAATGAAAACAATTGTGTAATTTTTCATTGGAGTTTACTGAAATTTGAAGTAACTAGACTAATAGTATCAGAATATTATTGCCTTTCCTTACCGTCGCCGCTCTCCATATTGTATTCTGTGGCTCCCATAGATGTGGTCTTATGTGTAAAAATATCCGTCGATGAAGCCCAGTTGCCCGAATGTGAAGTCGACGCAGTAGAGGACAGGGCTTTCGAGCAGACGACCGCAGACAGCTCCATGGCACCGATATAAGCAACCACTGTTATGACGTCATACGTTCCCGGGGATGTATTATGTACAGTAATTGACGTTTCTTCTGTCTCAATGCTCTATGTACAATGAAGTACAACAACTGTGCAAACTATTAAGTTCAAACTTATATATCTTCAATAAGGACGGTTTTAGAGAACACAAAGAGATGCTAATATGTAATGTGTTTCAACTATTGTGTCTTTCAAAGAAATGTTTGTTTCCACATTGAGTGCATTTGCTGTATTATATTCAAGGAAAATGCTTTAAATTAAAATCATCCAGAAATATATTCATACCGTTTCTCATTGCTTATATAACATAAGAAAATATCACAAAGTATTACTGTGTTATCGGAGGTAGAATCGTCATCAGTTGCAAAGGAACTGTCAATCAAATACTTGTATATTATAATGCCACTCTTAGGGTCAACAAAATCTGGCCAGTTAAAATTTATCGTGAAATGGTTGTTACGTTGATTGACAGCTTTGGTGGCCACGTTGCCTATTGTGGGAGGAGTCACGTCGATCAGGATCTGTCATAAACATTTTTATTAACTCTAAGACTCATGAATTTCTTCTCAATAGTTTAACAAAAACATTAGACAGTTGACAGATTGAAGCGGCAATAGATGACACCTGTTTCATTCTGGTCTAGTATATAAATATTTCGTCATAGTCATAGAAAATACTTGATAGTATGATGATGTATCGAGCCGGGCATTGTTTATGACAACCATTTCCAAAGTATAGTTCGTGTTTTGAAGGAAAGTACGCTGTTGAAGCACTTCTGCATCAGCTTTTAGAAGAAATTGCCCGAGGTAACAATTGCCATCGCTTGGTATCTTGTAAAAATGAGGCAAATGACAATCGCCACACGTCATCTGAAACATGGAGGTGTTATATGAATCATTTTAAAAGAAAGGTGTTAAAAAGGTGTCAATTAAACCGAAAAAAGCTTTAAAAAGCTGTAAATACAGAGTACACGGCATTGTAAATTATATATGTAAGGTCAGAAATATCATGTTGTCAAATTAACAAAGTTTATTCTGAACACCACAACAAAAGATTCAGTGTTTTTGATAATGCTCACACTGACCAATTGTTCCTTAAAAAGCGTTGCCTTCACTACAAAATCATTGCATGAGAATTATTTTTGATTTGTAAAACTTACATTTAACGAAGAGATATGAGCGCCTCTATAAGAACATTCTGGATTAGTGATGTCATGTACCTCCTAGTGAATGTCAAATTATCCGGGGTGATTGTGATAAGCCTCAAAATAAAAGCTGAAAACAAATAGAAAGAATGTGCAATAAGTTTTCTAGATCTGGATAAACATTCGAAATGCCTTTCAAATATACAAATAAAATGTACATATAAAACAGATCAAAATTTAGTTTCAATAAAAATGAATTAATTCAACTATTTTTGACTATTAATTATAATATTTACCTCAGATCGTACAGATCGTTGGATTTGTGAACAGATATTTGGTGTACGACATTGTTAAACAGTTCATGTGGCTCCACATTTAGAGGTGTGAAATTTATATGCATAACAATATCTAAGGCAGTGTTGTTCATAACGTCCAAGGCTTTGATCCAGACTTGTACTGAGATGCTGTCTTCCAGCGCAATTTTAAATTCAAACTAAATTTCGTCAAACTCTATACTCTCCCTATTGTCTTTATTTTCTTTTCTTAGGCATGAATTTTATTATAAATGCAAGATCAGACTTTCACGTGATGTAGAAATGTAAAAATGTTTTCTGTTGGTTTAATAAAAGGCAAACTACGACTTACGTGTGTAATAGAGATGTCGAAAGCATATCGGTCATGTATTTTGCTAATACTTTCTCCGTTCTTTTGACCTAACATGAGGTGGCTTTCTAGTAATTTGCTCATGCTCGGAACCGACAGCAATGATGGGATCACTTATTGGAGCTTAGAAAGTTTCTGCCACATGAATGCTGTTCACGAAATGCTCATTCCAACTCGCAAAAATCTAAACATTCCGTTATCTGTGTTGTGAAGCTTAGGCTCCTGTGTGGTACAGGGCTATTGCCGTGATCACATTCGGTTTAAAATCACATGTTAGAAGTTGCTTGAGTCAGTGATCAAACTCAGAAGATACAGTATTTTAACTTTTGAAATTTTAAATAGTAACATAATGACAGAGCATTTGCATTTTCATTGAGATTAGTTTGTCACACGTGGCAAGTATCTATTACCGGAGCAGATGTCACAACAATGGCACGTTGTGGGTTTATGTTTACCATAAGTCATGTTATCGAACAGAACGAATCACCTTGAATACTTTTGAATTCCAGCATTGTCAACCATGTCGAGAATAAAGCAGTACACACCTTCTAAAAAAAATTAATTTATAGAGCGCAGTATATAAATCCAATGGAGATATTTAAACAAAACAATTCATAGAAAAGTATGAATTTTGATTTTTTATAACACTACTGCCAAGCAGAGGATAAAATAGATTGTTTTTTGTAAAATGTTTAAATTTGGCATAGCAGAACCTGGTTCAGCAGAAACGATTTACCTGGCTCTGGAAAAGCAAACTTTACCATACCAGTCGGAAGACCATTATGTGATTCTCGGAGTAGTGGTTCTGATGAACCGTATCCGAGGACATCACCCATAACTCTCAGCTTGTATAATTCCAGGCAAAACTGCAAAAGTCCAGAAAGCTCGTCGGTCCATCCTCGCCAAGCAATGATTACCACTTCCTGCAATGGCAATATTTGATACTGTTTTCGTTTATCATTCAGACCATAGTTTTCTGAAAAATATTTATTTTCATATCTTAAGTCAGATAAAAGTATTTATATTCAGCTGATTGATAAAACTGTTTAATAGATACGTGTATAAAATAACACATGTGTCAAATATAGTGACTATGTCCTCAGCATCTAATGATGCTGAAATAAATTGTTCAGTCCATGCGTATATCGATATCGTCAATTCTTCATATAATACAAAAATAGACAAGTATACAGACATACGTGAAATGTATGCCTTAATTACTTAACGTAATGTTAAATGCTCGATGTTTTTAATTGGGATGCAGAGTAATCTCAAACATTTCCGAATAACCGTGAGATTGGATGTAAAGAAATAATCCCACTGCTTTTGTATAAGGAACTCCGACGTTCAACATGTTGAACGGACATTGAGAAGATAATGAACAATGCATAGGTGCTTCAAATTAAAAACTAGGCTTCATTTATGGATAATGGATGCTTAGTTATACCGTTCTGTTCTAATCGTAGGTTGCAGGCTATCGTCGTAGTTTAGTGTACTCAAATAGCCACCATTAGCTAACTGGAGTTGTACCTCCAAACTGTAAAACACACATACAACCAAGAAATTTTATTTAATAATGCAGAAATACATACTGTGATCAAGTAAACAAACAACAATACCCTATTATTTTTGTTGTAATTTATTAAGCACTTCAGGAGAGAAACTGCTATTTTCAATGTGTTTCAAACACAAACACATGTCTTGATAGTGCCTCTACATGTTCCGAGAACACATTGACAGGTGTCTGGTGTTTTGACAGTGCCTGTGCATGTTCCGGGAACACATTGACAGGTGTCTGGTGTTTTGACAGTGCATGTGCCTGTTCCGGGATAACATTGACAGGTGTCGGGTGTTTTGACAGTGCCTGTGCCTGTTCCAAAATAATATTGACAGGTGTCTTGTGTTTTGACAGTGCCTGTGCCTGTTCCGGGATAACATTGACAGGTGTCTGGTGTTTTGACAGTGCATGTGCCTGTTCCGGGATAACAATGACAGGTGTCTGGTGTTTTGACAGTGCCTGTGCCTGTTCCGGGATAACATTGACAGGTGTCTGGTGTTTTGACAGTGCCTGTGCCTGTTCCAAGGTAACATTGACAGGTGTCTGGTGTTTTTACAGTGCCTGTGCCTGTTCCGGGATCACATTGACAGGTGTCTGGTGTTTTGATATTGCCTGTGCATGTTCCGGGATAACACTGCTTGCTCTCACTCTGCCACGAGCAGAGTTCTGTACAAAATTGATACTGCTTGTATTTAATTTAAATTACACGCAGTGATCATGATTGATGATGATTACGATGATGATGATGATGATGATGATGATGATGATGATGATGATGATGACAGCGGTGATGATGACGATGATGCTATACATATACTGACAACATAAATATATACTTAAAGACAAAAGTTCCAGGAAAGTAAATGTATAGATCGATATCTCAGCAAGTATATAACATAACTTTAGAAACTTTACACAAGAGATACCTTTTGATAGTGACATTGTCTGTACACATAATCGAAGTTTTAGGCCTAACACAAAGGAAGATCCAGATCATTATTCGAACAGATTCACAGAAAACGACTGTTTCAGTGACGTGTGTGTCCACCTCGTGCCCTTGCGAGGGCTTGTACGCGCTTGGCATCGGGAAAATTAGGCGATTAACTGCCCCCTGATGTATCCGATGCCATTCCTCAATGAGAGCTTGTCATAAGTCTGTATGTGTCCGTGGTGGTGGATCGCGCATGCGTACTCTCCGATCGAGCTTATCCCATAAATGCTCGATCGGATTCATGTCGGACGAGTACGGAGGCCATGACAGAGTGTTTACATTGTTTATTCTCAAGTAATACCGACATTGTGCAGCAACATGCGGCCGTGCATTGTCATGCATAAACACCAATGTCGGATTTTGTTGCACGTAAGGCACGATGTGTGTTTCTAGCACTAACTCTTGGTATCAGGCAGCGGTCAGATTGCCATCAATGATGACTAGATGTGATTTCCAGCCGTATCATATCCCTCCCCATATTATGACAGCTCCGCCTCCAAATCTATCGAACTGGCGTACGCAGTTTTGCGCAAATCGCTCTCCTCGCCGTCTGTGTACGTACTATCTTGCGCATTACGATACAGCAGGAAGCGTGATTCATCGCTGAACACAAAGCGTCGCCAATCTGCGGCCGGCTATGCATGTCCAGAGTGTTGTCGATCCCATTGTCGGCGGTTCCTTCTGCGAATAGCGTTTAAAACTGGTCCGACGTATGCTCTGTGTGCTCTAATATTGCGCTATCTTAGACATCGCAAAACAGTTTTTGCTGAAATTCGATGATTATGAATGCCAGGTGTGATTGCTGCTGTAGCTTCCGCAGCCAGAAACCGATCGCACAGATGCGTGATCCGGATCCATCGATTCTGAGCTGGAGTCGTCACTCGTGGCCTTCCGGACCTGGGTCGATCTCGAACTGTTCCTGTTTTACGATATCGTCTGCGCAGTTCGTTTATGGTATTCCCAGACAAAGTCTCGCGGTGTGTCTAATAGACATTCCGGCATTAATCATACCAATGGCAGTCCAACGTTCATTTTCATTTAGCTTTAGCATTATTGCGCAATCAATTTTGTAACGTTTTTCTTTCAAGTAAAACTTTTCCCCATTACTTTAATTTCATGCCACGTGAATAAAACTTTCAGACGTCGCGTGATGCCAGCACAATAACAAATAATGTGCCCGACTACCCCTGTTTGACACTTTCTCTGCGGTACGATTGAGTGAACTCCAATTAATATGACAATTAGAGACCTCTCAAAAAACATAAATGCAACACAACTTTGCTTCATACCCCTGGTCGTTCAACCGGAAACTCATCATAACTGTGTCCTGGATCTTTTGTCTTTAAGTATAGTAATAATTCTGAATTTTCGAAGTTTCTATTTTAGAAAGCAGTCAGTAACATTCATAATTTATCTTCGCAAGCCAAATGGATTGGTTTATTCAAAACACATTGTTGTTTAATAGTGTAAATATAAAAACACTGTACTTGTGCATGTTGTGTATGAGTTTCCTGTCAATTGATAGGCTTTTACGGTAGGCGATATGTTGTATTTGGGAACAGGCCAAAACCCCCCCGACCAAAACTCCCCAGGCCCTAACCCCCCCCTCCGTCAACCCCCCCCCCCCCGACTAAAACACCCCGACCCAAAACCCCTCGGTTCTCAGGTCTATTTTGTATTTTGTAATTGCGATACTCCACGTTGTTAATTACACTTCAAATGCCTATTGAAGAGACCACACAGAGTTTAAAATTGGAATTTCCGAACCACTGAAGGGATTGATCATCCACGTTGTTAATTACACTTCAAATGCCCATTGAAGAGACCACACAGAGTTTAAAATTGGAATTTCCGAACCAGTGAAGGAATTGATCATCCACGTTGTTAATTACACTTCAAACGCCCATTGAAGAAACCAGTCAGTTCTAATGTTTGTTGGACAACATTAGAACTGACTGGATCATAAAGCAGCGCCAATGTTAGACAACGGTGTGCTCGGTTCAGTGATGCGAAAAAGGGTGATCCAGGGCAACAATTTGTGCGACTTTTTCCACCAAGTGATTTTTTTTCAAACCATGTTGCCTATAAGCCTGGAGTGCAGTAGCTTGAAAGTGTGTATTGATTTCTCTTGAAATTTGGGCGGGAAATGGTTGTATATGTCATCATTGAAAAAAGTGTGAAAACGAGTGGAAGGGGTGGGGGGGGGGGCGCACGTTCGCAAAGAAGCCTGTAGTGACAAAAGAACCACGGGGACCCCCATATTTTACTATCTCAAATGTTGAATGAATGATCAGTGCGTAATTATCTACAATATGAGAGGAAAAATGTTGCAGGTTTTCGTTCTGTACTGAAATTAGTCTCAAAATTTGTTTATTTGCCATTCTTAGCAATACAAACCGAAAGAAATCCTGAGTAGTTTTAGTTCTGTTTTATTTCTCATAAAAGTCCGGTGACCATTGCTTTTTATATTCTATTATTATAGCACTGTGTCACATGGTTGCACATGCGAAGTATTAAAACAAAATTGTTGCATAATAAAATTCCCTTTAAATACGAAGCTTCTTAATGTGATGTGTACTTATTTTCATTTATATACGCATTTTAGTCCACACCAATGAACTTCTGACACTCCTATTTTTCTTGGTTTTCGTTACATAAATGTATTGTTCCTTGCTATCCTTCTATAAAAATGTGTGTGTATGTGTGTGTTTTATGATTCAAACGTATGTGCTTTGTGATTCAAACGTATGATTCAAATATGCAGCCGGGATACTTCACATTACCGCAAACATGAACTAAACAGGCGACTTTGACATAATATAGCAAACAAGTTTATGTACACTAAAACAGGAGAATTTCCTAAATTTTCCCAAGCAAAAAGGGGATGGGGGTAAACTTATGTGACCAAAACTCGGTCTGGCTGATCAGGACACCAGAAGGGACTCCACAGTCAGCATTGCCCCTCCTGCATTTCATAATGCAGACACCGGGGGTTTTTACATTCAGCTCTAAACTGACATGTAACTTGAAGAGAGTTTGTTGATGTCAAAATAATCATAATAATAATAATAATTGTATCTCCGACATCAGCCCATTTATCCATTGCATTCTTTACATCAGAAAGAACTTTTTTCTTTTTGTATTTGCAAAATGATGTTTGTTGTAGCATCAAATATAACGGAAATAATCAACTACTGTAACGGTCATATTAATATTATGATCAAAGGCGTTTTGGCCGCACATTTTTTATATTAAAAATAACTTTTTTCGTTATTTTTTAGATATCCCCAGATTTTCCCAATAAATAATAAAAAGTACAAACAAGTAGTCTTATAATAGCGTGTTTCGTTGTACGTTGCAATTTCTTAACACTGAAAGTATAAACATAGACTGAAAGTAACTCTCAGTATATTTGCTATTAAGCAAAATTATATTAAACATATTGTCGGAAACGTCAT
Source organism: Protula sp. h YS-2021 (assembly GCA_949752745.1). Lineage (NCBI taxonomy): Eukaryota > Metazoa > Annelida > Polychaeta > Sabellida > Serpulidae > Protula > Protula sp. h YS-2021. Next base: position 66,059,979 of record OX457029.1, on the reverse strand, counting down.
ATATGTTTTCTGAAGAAATCATCGCCTAAGTCTTCTACACAACAAGAGATCATGACAATAGGTAGCAATTACCAAAAAAGTCTTATTTATGATAGCAGGTTGCAGAGTATTTTTTTCTAGCATTGAAACTTTTAGTTTCTAATAAATAATAAAATATTAATTCTTATACTTTATTTCAGTGCATTTCAAACATTGAAGCCTGCAAACTGTGCTAGAATTAAAGGTTTGCAAATTTAAATATAGTTTGTTTATTGATCAGAGCATTCTTATGTTCAAGCTTTCATTAGTTTTTTAAACATTTAAACGTTTCAAAAGAGTACAGTTTGCCTGTAGGACCATTGGATTTGATATCTATGGAATCTCAATCTATTTCAAGTCACACAAAGTGCTTTAAATATATTTTCAAAATAAGTTCCTCCCAAAGATAGACAAAAATGGACAAATTGGAGAGCTTCATCCTCATCAAGACTATAACCTTCTAAATAGAAGAAGGAAATGGATGACAGTATTTTTTTGCACATATATTTTGCTTAAATAGTCAAAATCCTCTCTAGTTCATATCAAGTAGCGCGCTGTAAATGAAGAAAAATTCCTTCGTTAGGGTATTTAACTTGACCGTGTCTTGTGAATTTTTCGACAATGTAAAAGAAGGGAAAATATGACCCTGGTAGTTTACGTAAGATCTATAGAGTTGTTTTGAGCCATTTTTACTGATGTGTAGAAAAATTCACCATTATTTCTAAATTTTTGTGATAATTCTAAATATTTATAAACTAATCTGGCAGCAGACTTATTGCGCAATCTTCTCAGTGTCTATTCAAATTTCAGCTATTCAACAAGATATTTCAACTATTGCTCAAGTGAAAACAAAGTGACTTATTTCTGTAAAATAAAGCAATAGTGATAATTCATGATTGATACGTTTGTACACATTAAAATTGAGAAATAAAGTTAATAAAAAACCTCCGCATTCGTTTGAAAAGTGAACACCTAAAATGGCCAGAAAATCTTCCGAATTCTATCTTTGAAGTACTACTTTAAATGTGTTGCATCTGCAATCTCTTTAACAAACTCTTGGTTTAATATTTTTATTTTAATCATGCTATCATACTTTTTCAGGGTGCTTGATTCAAAAAAGAAATGTGTGTAGTTCGAAGAGAATACAAACACCCCATTTTACGGGAGAGCCGGAGTACTGAAGGAAAATCAACCCACCTCCAATTTTTTGCCCTTAAAATTACCCCATTTCTTTGCGCTCTTTTGTTTTTGGGCATACTAAGGCACGCATGGTAACAATGATACCAAGTTCCCCGAGGGAGTAAACTCTATGCCTTGTAATATCCAACATTTTGCGTTCTTAGTAAATAGTGAAAACTAATAGGGAATTTTGACATTCTGGAACAATTTTCTTGTAGAATTCTTCACTAAAGGTCATAATTGTTGCTATTTTTTAAATAAGAGGCATATCATTTGATGCTGTCTGGAGGATAAAGCAGTGTTTGTTTCAGTCTCCTAATCAATAAAACCAGTATTTAATCTTCTATTACTATAAACCTTCAATAAGTTGTCTTCTCAATAACTCAACCCATGTACATAGCGGTAGACAATATTTTTGTTTGCGTATTGCTTATTCATAATTCATCTCAACACACATTGTAAAAGGTTAACTGTGTTCACGTCTTATTGAGAGTGGGAATTTTTTCTACCGGTCGAAAAAGAAAAGTAGAATACAGCAGATACGGATGAAGAAGAACACAGAGCATTGCCAATTACCCTTTACATAATATATGGTGCACACAATGTAGACTAAATAACTGGGCTTCTAGCAGTGAACACGGTATGTTGTATAGACGTGGGACAAGCGTTTCGACGGAAAGTTGAATTTCTTTTTAGGAATCGCCTCAATTAACATTTTATATATTTGCGAATCATCCACACATATAACATATATATTTTAAATCAAAAATATAAAAAAATAAGTTATGATTGGATACACAGCTTTGATCTCATTTGTTTTGTTACTACTTTACTGCTACCTTTGTACTTAAGCAGCCAGGTATTTCATATCATGAATTATTCACGCGGTTTACAATATATTTCCTGATTGTCAGTACAAGAACAATGGAAACAACAGTATTGAGACTGGTAGATATGTTTTGCCTGGTAAAACCCCCCGCAACTCCATCCATTCCTCCCTCAGTCCAACCACCAGATTTATCACTATATTCGCTTAGTGCTTTTAAGGAGATGCCCAAAAGTCTCACTGGGAGATAATTTAGAATTCCGTGACGGGTGATCTAACGGACTGCATTCATTTGGCTGAGGCACTCGCAGCAAAGATTTATCCACTGTGCATACCACCACTTCCTGGATTCGAACTTTGGGATTATTAGATGAATTCTCTAACCAAAAGAGCTAACAACCACCCCTTCTTATATGCACCTGATGATATGATTTGCAATGCAGTGTATTGATAATATGGCTTGCACTCTATCAGCTTGCGCTCTCGGTAACCAAATTCAACACCACAAAAAACTAATATGAAGACTTTGCAATGGATTATAATATGATCCTGTATACTTGACTGGGCTTATAAATGTTAAATACCATTAAACCTAGGATGAATCAGCCTAAGCCCGTTAAGTATTAATTAATTAATTAATTAATTAATTAATGATGCCTCCCTAACATAACTTAAAAGAATACAAGTCACTTAGTGGATCGAGACCTACACTTTGGGACAGATTGCACTTAAAGTTTGGCTATAAAATTTTACTAGCGTTTTCTATCCAGTCTAGCTACTTTTCATGCTTTGTCAAACGTCCTGTGTCTTCATCCTACTTTAAATAAATGTACTTATAGTTAAAAAAAATGAAAATTAGTAACTTTATGTCCGTGAGTGTTCTTTAAATGTCAGTAAAAGATAATAGGAACATCTCCTTAATTGTCAACTCCTTTGTTCCTTTGCTGTACTCATTTTGCTTATTTTTTGCTGGACTGCTTGCACTTTTTTTTTTGAAGATTCGTTTCATGGAAGGGCTGTTCAAAAGTGTTGTTTCATTTTCAAGACTCGACGACATCGTACTGAGAAAGATATGAGACCTTGTGATTTGCAGATCATTTCTTGTTACAGTTTTACTCCGTATTTCGAAAAACAGACCAAACAGCTTTTAACTCTTTTGAAAAGGCTCTTTATTTAAAATGCTAACATGCTAACAGACTAGTTTTCAGCCTCTATGGTGAGTATTAATATAAAGAAGTATTAAAATATCGATAATTCCTGTGTTTGCCAGCTGTTACAAACTGTTTTATGCATAGGACATTGCCAAATACGAGGTGATGCAGGTGTTTTGCTAAATCTGTAATCCTTTTTTATCTTAAAGGCAATTAATGTGTGCGTAAGATTCAGCATTTGGTATGCAAAATTTCGTATATGTTGTATGTATATGAAATTCAGCATATTCTATATAAAATTAAGCATTTGGCTTGAAATATTCAGTGTATGCTATGCGACATTTGACAAGTACTTTGTGACTTCAGTTTGTCACTTTTATTTTCGTTCACATATAGAAGCACTATAATGACATTTTGCAGCCCTTTTATAAGTGAATGTGCTTGATTTATAACAACTATATTCACCGTGTGATTGCCAGGCTTCTGTAAATAGTTAATAAGGTCTGGCATTCCGTGATTTGCATCTATTTTGATTGTCACCTTGTTACTCTGTGCAGTAATTGACAGTTACTACACATGTGCAAGTAGTAATTCATTCTGTAATTATTGCTGCATTGTTGATTCTGTTGCTTTATTTTTTCTGCTACATTGTTGATTTTGCTGCATTATAGCTGCATTATAGCTCATGCCGTCCTCTGACTTGAACCGAATTCATCTGTAAATTTAAACATTTTCATAACAGTCTATTATATGTCTTGTTTATATGATTTAAGTCTTTTGACATGGATTCCTACAGGTTGATGTTTGATATTGAAGTGATGTAGTAAAAGTGTGAAGTTTTTGTGCTAAGGTGTTAATATTGTTTATATATAGCACTGAGATGTCCTTTAATTGATTGAATACTGGCTGAAGTTAAGGTATTGTTGCAGATATATTAGTTCTTTAAAAAGGAATATTCTTGAATAATAAAGAGACTTTTTATAATGGAGTATGCAAATCAATATTAGATGCCTGATAATAGCAGGAAAAGATACGTGTTGTAATCAGACCCATCGCGAAGCTATATTGTTCTAGGGAGGATTTAATTTTATATCTAAGAATATCTATTCTCAGTTATGGTTTTGTGGTTTTGACTGCACAGATCCCCTTTCTTAACATTCCTGTATGTATCACGGCGTAGGATCCTTGCCAAATTTTGGTTTTCATAGCTATCCCATTTAGATTACAATTTTCCTGAGGACTTGATGACACGTTTCGTGATCCCGGACATCTTTATACGGAAGCTCAGGATCATAATAGCATAAATTGCGCATTCAAATTGAAAACAAATCAATTTGCTGTAAATCAAAGTATAGATCCAAGCTTTCCAAGTGTATGGTACTCTTGTAAACTAAATGGCTTCCCAGTAGGACAGGAGTATTGAAATTTTAGGATGGCGATTCCACACCTTTTGTTTTGCTGAATATGCAATGCATGTCTTTCTTGCTGCACTATCTGGCTGTGTTTCTGGTACATTGTGTAGGATATTTTGATTTAACTTAAACCGAAAAAAAACATCTTTTAAAACTTTAAAAAGTAACCAGCTTATTTTTTCAACAAAAGCAAAATATGTAGGATGTCTTGATTCAACTTAAGGTGAAAACACACACAAAACAACATTTTTCAAAAGCTTTAAAAAGTAACCAGCTAATTTAATTCAACAAAAGTAAATATGTTAGTTGAAATATACTCAAAATGCTGATAAGCCGATTTATCTTCAATCTAGATACAAAAAGAGCAAGTATGTAAGCTTTCTCACCTGCCTTGTTTCTCATTTCTTACACACGACTCCGCAAGTAATGTCATCTATGATAAATATAGCCATTACTGACACAACTGCTCCTGCTATGACGCAAGCTGCCGATCTATTATCTGAGGTACCTGGTTTTGTTCACATAAAATATCTGTTAAATGTACATCAATATTAATATTAACCACATGTGTAAGTCTATGGAGCAAAATTAATAGATATTCCACTGTCAGTCAAAACTAATATATCCGTTATCAATCATAACTATCAATCAAAGCTATTATATACCTGACTTATGATTTTCATTTTTTACAGCATTTGGCAGAAATATTCCGCGAGCTACAATATCACGGTCCTGGTACACAATAAATGTGAAATTAGCTCCAGCCACCGCAGGGAGAGCTATTTCATTCACCAAGGAAATATCATGCGTCACACAGTTTTTTCCCTTAATGCAACGTTCGATTGCCAGGCTTGTATAGTCGCCTTCCGGTTGCGGCCAAGAAAGAATAACTTTGTTGGTGTTTCTTTTTATCAGGAGCATTTCACTTTTTAAATATAATTCATCTACAAGCAAATGATTAACGTAAGTATAGATCTCGCGCAGACATATATAGTTCAACATGCCAGCTACTTGTGGAGTCCTGATATTTGGGTAGTTGCATTATATTTAACCACCTTTATATATTTTCCAAGAGGATATAAGTGGGTTTTACTTAACTCAACTTTTAAAAGAGTAGAACTGTATTCAAATAGTACAAACCCCTAGTTGTGACCGTAAATGGCTCACTGAATGATGGCCCACCATAAATGTATTCATTATCAGCTCTTACTTGAATCGTGTACATAGTAGTTTTGTCTATGACATCACGCACTGTTACTTCGTGTCTTGCGTTCGGCCTTGGATCATAGATATTAGGATTTAATTCCGTATATATATCTTCAGAAATTAATTTAATTAGAATAGTCAGGGTCTGTGCATATCCATTTCTATGCCCAGGTATAAATGAGAACACTATTTCTCGATATGGTCGTGATTCCAGCTGAAGGCTGTGCGGCTTCCCCGGTTTAGCTAGTACATAAACAACATGAAGCATGAGGTCAAAATTGTGCTAAGTGTTTATGTCTACATACAATTACACAAAAAAAGGATTTTCCACGAGTTGAGCTTCAGTGATGTTTCAGACGAGGAATGAACTATCAGTTCTTATACATGTACCGAGTGACAAAGCAATCCCGCATAGCAAATTTGAAGCCCATTAAATGTTATTTAACAGTGTGCAAAAGCTTTGCTCGGCACATTCGTATCAGCCAAAGTGACTCTAACAAAAACTTTGCGACAAAACCGTTTTTGCTTTCAGTTCAGCACACATAGGGAATCTCAGTACAGAAAGCATCTGAGAGAGACAAATAGTGCATTTTCAGTCTTGGCTGTCAAAAGATACCATTTTGGATGATTTGCTGAAACCAAAGCAAACATCCCAATATATGTTCTGTCCCTATAATGAAATGGATGTCAAAATTCACTCAGCTGTATACAATGGGTTCAATTAATGTTTTAAATGTTTTAGAAATCATGCCATGCGTGACAGTGAAGACGTACTACACCAGTACTTACATTCAACAACAACTTCAAGTTCCGACGTAAGCTGAGAGTAATTACTTCCCGCGCCATTGTAATCAACTCGACAATGCAGTTTATGGATATTGTACTCTGATACAAACGTCACTTCCCGTAACGCTTCAGCTGAGTATGTGTCGTCATCATTCACGTCATAATCAATATGATATAGACTTGTGATGGTATTATTAGTTGACATGATGTAGAATGTTAAGCTTTCAGCAGGGTAAACACGTGATACTGCACACGTTATGAACTGGCTAGCATTAGCTGGTATTCGGCTAAGAGGAGCAGACACAGTTGCCTCTGTTGGCAGCACTAAACAGATAACACATCAATATTATATCCATATTCACTTGAATCAAATTATATATGACATTTCTTATATACATATTTGTAAAGAAAAAAGTAAAAGTATTGACGTCCAGTTAAATTGTTGTATTGTTTGATAACCAGATCCGCCAAAAACTAAAATCAAAAGGCAGAAAAACATTGATTAATACGACATTCCAAAATGTCTACAGAGTGAAAGTCTTACTTCAAAATTTGTCGTGACAGATCTTCACACAACACAGATTGATTCATGAAAATATTTTTACTTTACAGATTATTTATAATATTATATTTTATAAGAATGACACATGTTAATTGTTGTTAATTTGTGAGATTACTTACCATAGACGCTGATACGAAAAGTTTCGGCTTTGAAATATACGAGACTGTCGCTTATGCACAAGTACATTCCAGCATCGTTAATTTGCACGTCTGACAACTTTACGAAATAATTTGTTGTGTTAAGCGAAAGCTTACAACTGAACAGAATAGACAGGCCTTGTTCCATCTGCGTAGCGTGGCAGTCGGATAGAACTGCCAAACTGTGCATTTATTCGGTGCGTATATTCCACCCCATTGCAAACGTAAAATACAAGCAATAAGGAAAAATCTGAAATTTGAAAGGCAACATGAAAATACAGAAGGAGATATTTTAATAAATATAAATATTTTATATCAATAAAGATATATACAAAATCATTTGGTATTCATTACTTAATTTATAATATGGATAAAGAATACTGAACAAAAAACAAAAATATATTCGAATGTTAAAATCGAAATTACTCATTTTATCTTTTGCAGAAGTCTAACATTTAGACTGTTGAATGAAAAGATCAACATGGTATCGGGTTGGAAAACTAGATTATGCTAAATTAGCGTAATCAAAACAATAAATAAGCTGAAGACAAAATGTTACTTACTCCGTAGGGTTTGATTATATCCCTTATGCATTGTTTCAAATTACATCAACACACAATAGCTCTACTGTGTCTCTTATCTATATTAGTCCTTGTTTAATGTATGAAAAACATATATAAATAAATAACAGCCTATTTTGAAAATTTAATTGTCCGACAAGAATTTTAGCAAATTTTCAATGTTGGAACTGCTGAGCCGTGTCAAGGACTGAAATACTGAATAGAAGTACCTAAGCTTCACAACTAATGATCATTTATGGTGAGCTACTGTCGCTCAAAGTATACTTCCGACACTATTTGAATGTTATCCAAATCTTTATGATTTACTGCTATTGTGTAAATCCATATGCATCTAATCCACCAGGTTTAGAGAATTGTTTATGTTTAGACACCAAAATGGAACTGTTTGAGCTTCGTGATTTTGCAAAATATTATTACAAATCGTTGATGTTTTTTTGGATTTGTATTGTCTTATACAAGCAGCTACAGATATTAATAGTTGAAAATTTGAAACTGCAATGCCAAACTAGTTATTTCTTTGATGTTCGTGAAAAGTTATAAATGAATATAAGACGCACTAAGTAAAAATGAACATCCGTGTGAAGAAAGTGTACCTACATTGTGCATTCATTACCTAACAGTGTACGAGGTTTCGCTCGTAGCATTCATCATCACAGTACAGCGTCACAGGAGCAATATGAGAGGTAAATGTGGTTTATTTCTGCTCTGTTTGGATATCTTAGGCACAATTAAGTCTGTCTGTGCTATTATAGCATTAGATCATGTGGCTGGTTGTTTTGTATTGGTTTTGCACAATTGTGGAAGTCCAATGACGTCAGTGTTAGCAGGCTTTCCACAGGCATCAAAATAGGATACAGAACATCAAACCCATGGTCTTCCCCTTATCAGTAGACTGTCTCCAGATTTTAGAGTCCAGTGCATATTTGTAATCTGTGGACAACAGGCGGCTAGCATACCCTTCTTTTGTGCACTATGCTAAACCCATGAACCAGGTCATAGTAAAAAGAAGCCTTATACAGCCGCAGTGTTATGGAGAAACAAGACTATTTATGGCCCACAGCGTAAGAGTTCATGCGCGGAAAAAACTCTAAGGACTTTTAGCGGTGCAATATTTTCAACCTAATCATAGCACAAACTTACAATTTTCCACGTGAATCATAATCCCTTTGAGCTTGTTTTATTTTTCTTTCTTAGCTCAAGCCAGGCAGTAGAATGGATCGGTCTTATGTGTCACTAAGCAAAACAAAAGACAATATAAAGAAATAAAAATAAAACAAGAAGAGGGATTTTATAACCACATACTTTCATTTATAAAATTAATCATTAAGACTTTGATCGTTGGCTTGGGAATCACAGTAAGAAAATGAATATCAAGAGTTCTTCGCAAACGTAATGACATAGGATTTATTAAAGGTTCATTATATTACTTTATTATTTCATTGAAATGATTGAAAAGAAGCGAACTCAGATTTTCGTAGTTTGTAGTTTCTGTTTTAACGGTAGATTTGGACCATTAAAGTTGGTCTCCCAGTCTCTTATTGACCTATCCAGTTGAGGAAAAGCCTTTGCATTCAAATTTCGGTTTTTTAGTAAAATATTCTAATCTTCTGTTTAATTTATTCAATCATAATCATAAACTTTTCAAAGAAATTAGACTAAAATCAACAGTTCTCAAGATAGTCAGTCAATGAATCATTATTTCGACATTGAAAAGTTTGAAATTTTAAATTAGATTCAAGCCTTCAATGATTGCATATTATTTTTTCGTATTTAATTGCAAAAGAACTTTTGCAATAAAATCTTGGATGTGTTGCTCAAAACAACGAATTAATACCACAGTACCAACTTAAACCACCCATGTCATAGAAGTTACCGGAAGTGGGTGATTTAACAATTGCTCATTATCATTCCTAGCAACCAAATGTTCACTTATCACAAAAGTTCACCATGACCCGTATTAAAGCGTGTTTCAAATCCACTTTCATAATATAATTACACATTCTTTCATTTGCAAATATAAAGCTCCTTTTTGATTGGTCGAGAGGTGTTTGACAAAACTGACTGTGGCATAGTTAGCAAAACTGTTTAAAGGTTCGGAGTCAAAATTGCAAATTGAGTCGAAAGTATTAGCTCAATAAAATATTTTAGAAACTATGAGACACTGCCAAATATACCCCCAAGCATTCATTTTACCTGAACTTCGCACAACATTAGTGAATAGTTTAGAATTCTAAAGTTTTTACTAAGCTTAGCTTTGAATTTCTCAATAAAATAACAAACTAAAATACAAAAACAGCTGGTGAAAAATCTAGAAGCATTGTTTACAATTCATAAACTGTACATAGATCATCTTGTAGCTGCGTACATACACTCAAGGCTATGGCGAAAGTCAATGACGTCGTGTGTCTCACATCAACGAAAAACTGGATAATGACAACATGACACGTATTCGTCCTAATCTAAGCCATTGAAGCTCTAGCAAATATAACAAAACAATTCTGACATAGCTAGAAGGGTGATACGCAGTTTTGTTTACCCTAATAAATGTATCGCAATTGTATACTCTTTAATGTAACAAAACCTACACAGAGGCATTTTAGCAGAGAAACGTACGGTACTGTTTGTGGACACAAGATTTACTCAATTTACGCTGATACCGATAACATAAAGAAACATACACGGGAGAATATCTATAAGTAATAGAAACAATGCCAGATATGAAAAGTTACACAAAGCTGTCCATTACTATTATTTTTTTGCAATCTTTATCCTAATGTAAAACCTATGTCAGTATCCAGAAAGACATAAGTTATGATGTAGCCATGGCAACACAATGGCTGTAATTATACTTAATATATTATCTCCATGCGTTATCCTTGCCATTTCACTTGCAGCACTTGTTTGCAATCTCAGTTAAGGATGACATTAAAAGGATTGTCCGGATGTAAAATGCCAATATTCAAGGTTTAAGTGTTTTATGTTTTAGTCTTGGATATGATTTATCGTTTCGGAATCAAGTTTCGGAGAATGCTAGAAAATGATGCGGAAGCCTATGTTAAACTGACAATGTGTTCTTTTCGTTTTGTTTATTCACTACACTATTTCATATTCTGTCGCTGCGTCTGTGTATTGCTTCGTAAGTGCTTTAAAAAGCTCTTGCAATGTCAACCAGCTCGGTCTGTTAATGGCGTCATATCTCCAGCACTGTACCATGATGCCGTAGCTGAAACAAAAACACAATGGCATGTACTGAATTGTTCATTACTTTATGTTAAGAAGACATATCTTTCATTCTAATATTATGTCATTAAAATTATGGCAATAACAGTATGTCCATAAATATCAATAAGTTAAACATTCTTCTTATACCAGTATTAAAAAATATGCTACAATAAATTTTTCATAAATACATAAGTATATTTGAAATGAATCAAATAACAATATATTATATTATTAATCGGAAAATTGATGGCCCAAGTAACGTCAAAAGAAATCTTACAGATGGTCCGATGACGGCGGCGCATGCATAATTTTTCTATCAAGCACAAACGTCTTTATTTCACTCATTTCCATATCAGGATACGGGTCCAATCCTATTTTAGTGAGAAAAAGTATTATTTCATTCCTTGTCACATTGTAAGAACTAAGAGTTTTACTAGTCACAAAAAGTATCGAATTAATAGTTTAATTTACCAGTTTAATTTTTAAACTATTCAAATGCAATTACTCTAGTATCTGTGCACTTTATACCTTGTGCTGCAATTTCGTAGAGAAGTATGCCAAACGACCAGACATCCGAGGCCGTTATGTGTTCATCCTCACTTAATATACACTCTGGTGCTAGCCAGGGCACAATACACTCGTTCTTCTGCTAGTTAATGAAATAAAGGGGTCGTCATGTAAATGAATAATGAAGACGTGTATTAAACTTGACACGCCCTTGCAATAATAGTGATTTGAAGTACACGCATGTATAATATACTTTCCCCTATATATACAAGACCTGTCCTCCGGTAAATAAATGAAAAATTACAATGCGTTGCTAAATACAACAGACATCTGTATTTGCATAAGATACAATAAACTTGACTGAAACAACTGTAAATGACTCGTTAGCATGTTAATGAATACAATATACAGAAAACAATTGTTTTGTTGCAAAATGTAGCAATGCAGATATGTTCATTTTGACAAGTTAAGAAACTCATTCGTACTTTTTGCTATTACATGCAAGAAGTTATTCTACTACAGTGATATTTTATATTTGTCCTTACTTCGGAATTCAGACAAATTTTTTGCCTCTCTTTTACATCTTCAGCACTTGCAAAGTTAACAATCTTGCACACCATATCCTCCCCGACAAGAATATTCTTAGCCGCTAGCTGATAGCAAAGTATATCCACCTGAAAAAATACTCTCGAATAAAATTTTGTTTCATTAATGGCATTAAAATTTATTTTAAACGATATATAGCATTTTATAAAGAAATAAATAATTAATGAAAAAAAAAAACACTTTGTTATAAGCTAGTGATTCAGGATGTACAAAGATTGAGTTTAATTAATGTCATGCGAATAGGTTTTTTGTTTCATCAAATAATAACAATGATTATTTATTAGTTTTATTAAACCTAATTTTTATTAATTGCTTCGACTTTTGATAAATGTTATACGACGGTTATACGACTCTTATTTAACACAGCATCATAACAGACCGTTGCCAGATGCCTCAGATAAAGCATTCCGTCCACTATGTCTCTGCCAAAAGAGAGTTGCTGTGTTATACGCTTGGGCTGTTCTGATGTGTTCGTATATTGGGCATTCATAGAGGCGTTACTCAGGTAGGTTTTCAAGTCTCTGTGTTCTTCATATCTCGTTACTATTGCCACACGTTCTGTAAATAAAATAACTAAATAGTCTATTTTAGTACCGTAATATCACTTTTAGAAATGACACTATGAATTTGGAAGAAATATGAAATATACTTTAATGGCTGTTTAGCTTCAGTTTATTTGGAAATTATTTTCAATTGTTCTGTTTCATAAATACATAAAAACTTAACCCATAGAGGTATTGAAGGCCAGCAAATGGGGCAAGTTCTTGTGATAACCGGTGAGTCGAAGTGCTCTAATTTGACTCAGCAGCCACTTCACGTCAATCACTTTACAATTTGTGTCTGAAAAGAAAGGCAATTAGTAAACTGTAAATGATGTTCAGTTTTTCTAAATATAGCACAAGACATTGCTTTGTAACACAAATGAAGCCCTTAACGTAATCTTTTATTAATATTAATAATGAAACATTACAATAAAATACGAAAAGTGACAAAAGTGATGCATATACAAGAAAGCAAACGGTGCGTTATGAACCCTTTTTAATATTTGTTCTTAAAACGCTAATTGAAAATATGTACTTAATTCTGAAAAGATCATACCAATTATGGTTTTGACTGCACAGCTTTGGTTTTTTAGCATTCCTGTATATACCACGGCATAGGTTCCTTGGCAAAGTTTTGTTTTCATAGCTAGCTCATTTAGATTAAAGTTGTCATGAGGACTTGATGACGCATATCCCGGATCCGTGACATCCTCATACGGAGATTCAGGATTTTGTGCCTGTGAAATAGAAGCTTAAAATTAAATTATTTTTATTTCATTATAGCATATATTGAATTAATATTAATAGTGAATTAAAACTGAATTCAAATCTATTAATGCTAAAGTAAAGTAAAAATCCAAGGTTACCAAATGCACTGCGCTTTCGTGAAGGAAATGACTTCCCACGAGGACAGACAGAGTAACAATTTCAGACCTTATTTCCCGCTCTTAATGCAATATATGTCTTTCTTGCTGTGGCATCCGACTGTGGTTCTGGTGCAATGTATGGATTGTCTTGATTCAACTGAAATTGAAAATAAAAATACACCTCAAATACTTTAAAAAAGGAACCGGCTACTTTATTTTAGCATTATAGATTATAGATTATATATTAAATCTGTTTTAAAATTGTGATAATCCAACTTAGTTCATATATATTTGATTCAAAAGCAAAAAGAAAAGCACACTGCATTATTGATTTCTCACCTGTCTAGATTTTCTCTTCTTGTACACGATTCCACTGGTAATGCCAGCAATGATACATATAACTAGAACTGCCACAACCGTCCCTACTATGACACTAGCTGCCGAGCTATTGTCTGTGGTCCCTAGATTTGTTCAAATTAAACATGTGATAAAAGTGCAACAAAATTAATAATAACCATATATCTGGGGTTATCAATCAAAACTAATATGTATTACGCTCTCAGTCAAAATTATTATATTCCGCTATCAATCAAAAACATTATATTCCGTTGTAAATCAAACCTATTATATACCTGTCTTCTGATTTTCATCTTTTGCAGAACTGGGCAAAAAAGTCCCGCGGACTACAATGTCACGGTCCTGGTACACAATAAATGTGAAATTTGCTCCAGCCATCGTAGGAAAGGCAATTGCGGTTGTCAATGTAACATCATGCGTCACACAGGTTTCTCCCATGATGCAGTGTTGGACTGCCAGACTTGTATAGTCGCCTTCCGGTTGTGACCAAGAAAGGATAACATTGTCGTTTTTTCTTCTTATCCTCAGCATTTCAGTTTCTAAATGTGCTTCACCTATAAGCAAATGCTGAAGGTCAGTATGCATCTCACGCAGACAACAACTCGTGACAAATACAATAGCTATTTAGAAATTGCGTGATTTTACAATATACAAATATATTTTAATATATTTAAATCTTTAAAATGTACGTACATGATGTTTGAATGTTCATAAAATCATATTATCCCTCACATGATAGTTAATAATGTATATACTAAGAGAATATAGGTTTGGTTTATTTATAATATAACATTAATTTTAAACATAATTAGAACTGTATTCAAATAGTACACACCCCTAGTTGTGACGGTAAGTGGCTCACTGACAGATGGCCCACCATAGGCGTATTCATTATCTGCTCTTACTTGAATATTGTAAGTTGTAGTTTTGCTTATGACATCCCGTACTGTTACTTCTTGTCTTGCATCCGACAGTGGATCATAGAGATCATAGTTTAATTCCGTGTACATATCTTCAGATAGTTGTTTGATAAGAATGGTCAGGGTCTGTGTGTATCCATTGCTATGTCCAGGTGTAAATGAGAAAACAATTTCTCGATATGACCGTGATTCTATTTGAAGACTGTGAGGCTTTCCCGGCTTAGCTATCCAAATATACAACATCAACACATGAATCAAAGCTGTGTCAAATGTTTATGTCTACATCCATTTAAACAATACACTTTGTGTCAATTAAGAGTTGAGTTCAGTAACCTTTCAGCTGAGTAACGAGTTATCAATAATTATGCATGCTTCCAGTGACAAAGCAGTATCGTATAAAGATGTGTTAGTACACAAACAAACACATAGTGCATTTGTTTGACCATCTAAGATGCGATTTCTTATGCATTTTCAAACCCAAAGCAAATCATCTAGTACCTTGATCTATATATGTATTATTATTATTTTGTTGTTATTAAAATAAACTATAAACAAGCTCTTAATGCTTAACAAACATGCTAATGATTACCAACAACAATAAACAACAACTAAACCTGCACATAATAATGTGATACCGGGGCAACAGGCAGAATAAGTTATTAATAGATATATTATTAATATAGTGGTTCAGACTAGAGAAATCCTAAGAAATAATTACAACCACATTAGTAAGCAATATGAAGGAATATGTTTTATGTCTTTTTATGAACAACATTCAACCAATCACATGTTCGAAGGGACAGTGGAAAGGTATTCAACAACTGTGGACCCTGAACTTCAAAGCACTTGTCTCCAAGTTTTGACTTCGTTGGTAGCATCCACAGCAGTCCATTATTACCAGAGCGAAGGTTGCGGGTCGAAATGTTGAATTTAATCACATCACAAAGATAAGATGGTGCTTTGCCATTGGTGCAGTTGAAATACAAGCTAGAATTTTATATTGCACTCTATATTCAATCGGCATCCAATGTAGTTGTTTCCTTACAGGGGTAATGTGTTCATCTAACGGTCTCCCTGCCAAAAGCCACGCAGCTGCGTTTTTCACTTGAAGGCGAGCAAGCAATATTTTATTAGGGCTGATTAAAAAACCGTTAGCATAGTGGAGTCAATGTCTAACAAATTCCCCAATTCGCGAAATAAATCTGAGGAAGTACACAGTCGACGAATATTTAGTAGATATAAACCTTTGTAGCGCATCAGCATCCATCTTATACTGGATCTGAAGGCGCTGGAGCAATATGCGACGGTCAATCGTATGGAAGTAATATCAACACGACCATTTTACGGATACTCATGTGCAAAATCAGGTCGTGACGTACGGGTAATAATTTTCTGGGTCAAGAGAGGCCTTTTCAACAACGGACGAACTCTTGTGGTTTTGAATTTTTTGGGACTTCAGCTTCTGTAAGTGAAAGGTTTACAACTTTTGTCACAAAGGGTACTTTGCATTGTTCGATAATAGAGGAGGATAGGGAATCCAGTTCACAGCCTGCGGTGGACGACTAAGAGAATAACTTCAAAATTTGTTGCTGGTTCAATATTAGAAAGAGCGAATTAGAAATCGGTAAACTGGTAATGAATCATCTATTGTTGTGTTTATCACCGTTTCTAAAAAGTCATTTCAAATTTTGATAAGTTTATCAACAAAGAAAGGAGATAATTCATTTAGTAGTTTCTTAATGTCTACAGGTATGACAGAATATTCCTTTTAGAAAAAATTTCCTTTGTCGTATCAAATTAACTTTTGTGTCGCCATTGCTTTCATTTTGTTAGAGAAAAATTTAGTTTTCGCGTCGTTGAATAGATAGGTAGCATACCTGGATCGTTTCACATATTCGGTTTTATCGGTTTCCTTACAAGTTTTGCGCCATTTGGGGTCGCGGATGTTGTGGTTGTACCATTGTGGGTTGGGTCGGATTCTAATGGTTTCCATTTTAGGAGCATATTTATCCAATTATGGTTTTGTGTTGTCTTCATAACCTTTCAAGGCTTCTCGATCTGTTCTCAATATCCGATTTTAAGGATTCGATATCAAACGACTTCGTATCTCGGTTCTCAATTTGAATGTTAAAATCTCCACACGCTCACAATATCACTAGGGACTGTACATAACTGAGTAAGATTTCTTAAAACACTGAGTATTACTAAAACCATTTACTTTGCTAGAAGGTGGCCTTTTTCCTCATACATTTTAAGCGTTCTATTCGTCAGCTCAATGTCACAGTAAATTATCTTGAAATGGCGTATTTTAAGCTTCGTAAAATTTGATTTTTAAGATTTGGTTTAAAAATTTAAAGCATGCCACCTCCATTTCCGCCAAGATTCTACAATGCCAAAAATATCCAATTTTTGTTCAATAATGAAATCTCAGTCAGTCGTACATTTTTACATTCAATTGATTGTATCCGATTTCGATCAGTCACATCATTAAATTTGCATAAACTGGTCTATTTTAAATTCTGGTTCAATATTTTTTCCTCTTTCTAATCCTGGCTGGTCAAAATGATTCATTCGTTTCTTTTGATTTTTTTGGTTTAATTCATTTCTCTTTGAAATTGGCCTTATAGCCACAGTTTTGTGATGCATGCTTCCAAAGCACATTGTGATCACAAGTAGAAACATTTGGTCATTAGGTTCTGACTGAGCTATGCCAGTCACTTTGTTTATATACTTAAATAGTTTTCAATGATTACTTAAAACTTAAACTGCCACTGTATAAAATGTTCTAAAATGTTAAAACTGAAACTTTTCTAAAACAACTGTTTACAAATCGAAAATCTATATTGTTTAAACTTTCTAATTATATAAAATATCCATATAATAATATGTTTAGACACCATTTTATACTATACTATAGTATACTATACTATTCTATACTATACTATACTATGCTATACTTTAGATGCTAAATTTATTGTGTATGCCATATATCATTATATCTGTAATGAGTTGCATTTGCGTAAAATCGTAATTTTTAATGTATACGCTTGTAGATCTCTTGTATTAGAAGAATTGGCTCAGTTTATGGTTGAGATATTTTTAAAAGTCATGCGTGACACTAAAGACATATATCATTAATACTTACATTCAACAGTAACTTCAAGTTCCGACGTAAGCTGAGAGTCATTATTTCCGACTCCATTGTAATCAACTCGACAAAGCAGTTTATGGATATTGTACTCTGATACAAACGTCACTTCCCCTAACGCTTCAGCTGAGAATGTGTCGTCATCATGCACGTCATAATCAATATGATACAGACTTGTAATGGTATTATTAGCTGACATGATGTAGAATGTTAAGCTGTCAGCAGGGTAAACACGTGATACTGCACACGTTACGAACTGGCTATCATTAGCTGGTATTCTGCTTAGAGGAGCAGATAAAGTTACTTCTGTTGGTAACACTAAATAGATAACAGATCAGTTTTACTATCCATATTCACCTAAAGAAAACTGTTTATGACATAGCTAAAATATACATTTGTACAGAGGAAAATGAAAGTATTAACGTCAATTGCTGTAATTTCCGACAACAGCATTCAGTAAAAAATAAACTAAAATTCAGATTAGCATAAAAAACGATTAAAAAGATAATCTTAAAGTCCTACATGTGACAGAGTCGCTTCAAAACTTTTTTCGTCTACAAGTGTGCACACAGCATAGACCGATTATGAAAATACTTTGATTTTAGAGTTAAATGATAATAAATCTGAATATATATCTAATATTCAGTTTTGTAATTACTTACCGTATACATGAACGATAATACGAAAAGTTTCGGTGTTGAAATCTACGTGATTGCTGCTGGTACACAAGTATTCTCCTTCGTCATTGATTTGCACGTCTGACATCGTTATGAAGTAAGTAGTTGTGTTTAATGAAAACCGGTTTGAATAAATAGAAATCACTTGTCCATTTAGGGATGTTAATAAAAGAGATCTTCCTTTTAATATTGATTCATTCATTCGAATGTAACAGATATAAGCAGATATAAGCAAACATGATCCTCACCACAGCTTTTTATTTTTCGCAACGAAAGTTTACCACGTAAGATAAAGTGGGCATCAGAACAGGGGAGTAAATGAAAGGTCGAAGTGATTTATTTCTGCTCTGTTTGGATACCTAAACCGGGATTAAGTCTGTCGGTGTTATTGTAGCAATAGTTCATGAACAGTCAGAATCCAATACTAGACACCCAATCCATAGTCTATTCCTATATTAGTAAGCTGTCCAGTCCAGTACGTCTGTTTAACCTTTGATTTAAATCTAAAATTTTTTCACATACTTTGCACAAAGGGCAGTCAATCACATAGTTATGGTTTTAATATACAGCGCATTTTAAATATGATAGAGAAAGGAAATAAAACAAGAACATTGAATACCTTCATATGACAACGTAACAATTGTAGTACCACACCCACACCTACCATTGTCGCCGATGTTTCTATGGCTACATGCCTAAACGAGCAGTCAGTCTCATCAATAGTCACTGTACTCTGTCAATGTGACTCACAATTAATTGAGTGACCACCAGTAGTGGATGTTCCAGCTATTGTGATAAGTATACAGGGATACACGTTTTCATTGACAATTAGGGTAATTTCAGAGTGTAAGGATCCGTCCTTGTTTATGATGTTATCATCTTCTTCGAAGTCAACAAAACTAACATCAATTTGAGAGGAATGAACTGGCATCTAAAACATGCAATAGTTTAGGTTATATCAAATGATTACAACTTCATACAACAAAATAAAGATTACGTCTAATAAAAATCGTAAAACAATGATATGGAAGCTTTCGTAGGCAAAACAACCTACTCTACGTGAGTTACAGTTGTATTTGTGAAGAGGCGGTAGTGACTACAGTGAGATTTTGGAGAAAAAGGTTCTGAACCTTTGCAAAAGTCATAGGCTCAAGTGGATGCTTAGATTATAGCGTCCATATGCCAATATTATATGAACATTACATGAAAATGAGATAAAACTAAGTTGTCGGGATTTGAGAAAACTGAAAAGCCTTTCAATAGGGTGAGTGACCTATTCTTATAAAAAGCAAAAGACTGAGTGTTATTTTACTTTATTGCCTGCTCTTTCGAACAAAAAATTAATGCAAACGAGAAAATGCTCTGTTAAAATTAAAAAGTCGACCATTTTGCTGTTTCTTTTCCTGATCTGGTTTTCAATACCCGAGAACTTTCATTGTTAAAAGATAACGCGTGTTCAACGGTATAATGGTAAACTGCTGCCCATGGACAGCAAACCTATTTACAGTTACAATACACAAACGATTTATAACAAGATCAGAGCATCAAGGCTAACGGATCAAAGCATCAAGGTTCAAGTTCTGCAATGCTTTTTAATTTGTCTTTCTCCTTTTATAAATTAAACACTACTGCATTAATACTACTTTAATGTTCCTTAATTACATAACGTAGAATCCTTGTGCAAAAGGATTATTCAGGCACAAAAGTTTGGTAAAACTTGATGTCGGTAGATACTGGCACATGTCTTCACATAATATTAACCACACATAATATATTCGTGCATACTGTTATATGGCAGCTGTGTCTATTCTGCATAAATTTAAACAAAAATTTATTACAATAACCAACATAACGTTATGTACTCAATGAAACATCATCGCACATACTACTCCGTCTTTGTTTCCAAGCCCGAAATCACATCTCATTTATTTCAGCCCAAAACTGAATGGCTGAAAACTCAGATACAGGTATAATTAAAACAATATACTTAAATTAACTCATCGCAAAAATATATTGATGTTGCAATTTGGTACTGTATTTCTCTTTTACCGACTACTGGAGATGAAAGTGACACTAAAGCTGATTCATTCGGAAGTCACTTCCGTCGCGAAATTTTAGCATTTATATCTATTGAAATTCACATGAAAACAGATCGTTATATTTGTTACTCATCCTACGGATAAGAGATTCCAGAGTCCACGATACTCTTCTAGAAAGACTTTTAGGCACAATAAACTCTTTGGCTTCGTCTAAAGCGCATGGTGGTTTGTTTGTTGAATAAGAACAGTAACTCTTACAGATGAACCACAGGTTTCTGAAAAACAAGAAAAAACAGTTCAATTTGTGTTTCCTCATTTTTCGAATTTGTTTCGGTTTAGCACATCCTAAGAATTACTGCAAAACAGAAACTATGTATAGTATATTGTGGTGTATATTTTCTTTATAGTGTGCGTTCTCAATATGCGAGAAGGGCATCATTTACAAGAAGGTCAAGCAAACTTCGATCAATCAAATCTAGATTCGGAAGGACGTCAGTTTGAGACCAAATGATGTCAATCAACATTTTAATATTAAAATCCACAACCAAACCATGGTATCTGATCCTTATACTTCCAACACTTATGACAATATACATATAATAGCAAAGCGTCGCCGCTATAATGCGTGTCCTTGAAATATTGTATGGATTACGAAGCGCTCTATATTAGTTGCTTATTTAATATCCTGAAGAAGATCTTGTGAGTATAAGTATGAGTAAATGATCTAATACCTTTGTTGCTGGTACCCTTTTATTAATTCATAACCTTTTCGTATAAACCAAAGATATGTTTATCTCGTTTTAACATTTTTAAAGAAATAATGATTCTTACTAGAAACAAAAGTAAATGCTAGAATACTGTCTTCTGTAAACAAAACAAAGCAAAACAAATATATTCTCACCACGGAGGTTCAGCAATGGGTCATTTGCAAAAGACAAATATAGGGGTGTAAATGTATACAGAAATGAATAATGATGCTTTCCTACATATCAAAAATGTTTTGAGCCCATAGACATTAAAGTGTATCGCACTATCTTAACACTGCCATATAATTTATCTACAATCGCCCCTCTAAGCATCAAATTTGATAAAGCATTTAAATGAGAAGCTTTGTGAATTTATTTGCTTTTGGACTTATACGCCTGTTATTCAGTTGGTACCTATTTACTCTACAGATTTGTATGAGAATTACTAACATGCCACATGATTTATCTACTACGTTAATGAGCAAAATGTATGTCAAATTAAACAAGCTTCAGTTAATTTGTAACATGTTGTAAATGTATATTTGTTCCAGCAATGTAATGGTGGTTCATAACAAATGGTTCAAAAGATCATATTAAAATTGAAAGTATGTTATATCAAAATTATGGCTGAAGAACCATTTGGAACGTGGTTCATTAACTTCCCTAACTCACAAAAGAGTGTTTATCAAAGGTAAACAAAAATTGCTAAATAGAATGAATGATTAAGCCAGATTATTGCAGTACTGTCACTTTATTTTGACTCATCACTTTATTTGGTTTGTGGAAAATGACTATTGTAGAGAAATTTGTCTAGATTCTAGATGACTAACAGCATTTGCATTAATATAATCATATTGTCCTTCGTAAAGCCATCATTGCCAACATCATCAAAGTAAAAGAAAATCGGATGCCATGCAATTTACCAATCTGCTCAGTTTATTAGAAATTTAAATCAAACGAAAAAATAGAGGTATGAAATCAAATCTCAAAGATTTTCCTTGTCTGGATTGTTTATCTAATGCTCTTTTCAAACTGCGAATTTGCTCAAGATAAGCTCAACTGGTCTAAATAAATCTACAGTATGTAAGCATTAGCTAACCTTAAGTAAAGCCGCAGTAAAGATCAGATAGTGCACAGCTCAGCTATTAAGACTATTAACAGTGTAATGTATTACGTCGATGAACAATATTATGTTCTCATACCAATGTGCAACACTAAGCAAATTCGCTGTAAAGACAATGATCTGAGCCAGTTAGAATTAGTTAAATTGGATTTTAAGCCTTGAAAAGAACATTATTTTCTGCTTTTACTTAATCATTTTCAATTTGAAAAATTTAAACAAATCATAAGCAAATCCACAGTGTGGAAAGAGTATAATTATAGTGAAATGTCTGGTAAATGTTGCATTTTGCGATGTAATTTCCTACAGATTAGATTGACACAAGTCTATTGAGCGAAGGATAGATTGGTACCTGATACCAAGAATGGAAAGCATTCATGTTAGAGGTGGCGTCTGGTGATGTGCCCTTGACCTTATTTATAAAAAAACACCCGTAAAGAAGCTAACATGGTATAAGGTCGTTCGAATTTACAATGTAAAATGATGCAGATTAGGTTTTAATTAAAGCTTTTTGCTATAATAAAAGAATAATTATCCTTGTGTTGCGGTGCCATAAGTGTGATGACATAAAGCGCAGAAATAAACTAAAGAGGCAAAAATAACTAGATAACCAAATGAATAAATACATATATAAAAATGAAAAGTTATAGTTAACAAGAAGAAAGGAGCAGTTGATGGCGTTATTTTTATTCGCCCATGGCTATACGTACTCCGCGCTGTGAGGCCCCCCTCTCCTGGCAGAAAACAACAAAAATGGTTCATACCCATGGCTTACTAAACCTTTCCTCCTGTTTTGCAAAAATTATTGTTGGTCATGGTATGTACATAAGCATATTTTTATCCATGGTCACACAAATAAAATATGACACTACTGTTTGGTGGAGAAAATAAAGACGGAAGAACATTTCCAATATATTTGACTATCTAAGACGTGCTTGAGTGTATTTTTGTTATAATAGCGATAGGTCATGGAGCTAGTATCATTTCTCTGAGCTTCGAACAGCGAATATGGATAACAACCTTTTGACCGGCACTTAGATCATATACAAGCCCAATGAGCAAGACAATAAATCTTTGTAACAAAAATAAAAGTAAACACTTGAGTTTTCTTAATTTGATGAACGCCAAACAAAACACAAAATCTCATCCACAGGAAATTCGTACTAAATATAAAGAACTACTGTGCTCTTAATCTAGATAAACAGATAACCCATACAGAGAATAAGCAAAGATAAATTTTATCAGAGAGTAATTGTATCTCTAGTATAAAGAGTAATAATAAAATTCACAATTCGACTTTTGTCCCAAGCTTCAGCCTAGTATTTCCTATCCTGCAATGGGTGAATTTACAACAATGTCTCATACCTTAATGATGCATGGGGTTCTCATACTGAGACTTCAAATGAGAATATAAGTCCACAAGTTTCGACGGAAAATGCCATTATGCCTTAGATGTTTATAGAAAAAAGTACATTTTAGCATCTTGTTGAAATCGTTTATTGATTACAAAATAAATGATGGGATTGCCAGTGTGAGTGAAAAAATAAAGATAACTCATGAAAAATTTGCTGACGACATCTAATGTTGCTATAGAAACTGGCACATATGATAAAATAAACAGAAACAAGATCAAAACATAGACTTTAAGCGTTGTCACATGTAACCCATGGTTACGGCTTGCCTCTTTGTTATTTAAGATATAGCTACACTAGTTGTTGTCTGATCTGACATTCTCGTAGCATCAGCGCCAGCTGCCTTGGACAACGTTGCAGAAGGCTTGCTGTGATCATTCTTGTTGCTGTGGGAGGCCACTCCGTTAAACTATTCGCCTGCGGCAGGAACTAGTGTGTGTAACCTCACCTTGGAATTCTGCCCACTACTGTTAATAACATTACAGGTTTCTGAACTAGCATCGCTCTTGTTGGTTTTGATTTTGTTTACATTGTCGAACATGGCATTTTTAATTGATTTAAATTTAAACTGCTTTCCTTTTCTACAATTTTAACCGTTTCTTTGCGGTTCTGTGACCGAAACTTTCTTTTAAGTTTGCCATGCTTTGTCTTTCCTTTATTATTTCGTCATTTACTTTTGGATTTCTCCTTTCTTGAGTATTTTTGTGTCGCTTAGGATCAACTTGACTTCGCTGCATAAACAACATGATTGCAATTGCGAGATAACCGATGCCCAAACAAGGAAAACAATCAAGTGTATTATATTAATAAACACAATATTTACGCTCCTCACATTCACGGATGCTGAACCATATTCTTGATAAATATATATAGCAAAAAGTACCGTTAACATGACTGATGTCAGAACCAGCATTATGATATTTAAACAACGCCTTAATTGTCTATATTTAAAAGGTGCAAAATCGATCCATTACCATTTCCATTTGAAGGCCATGTAATTGTCAGTAGATAGGAAACGCCGGTTCCACTGCACTTTATGACGTCATACTGTCTGGAGCGGAAGTGAGGTCATACCCCCAGGACATACTATGTGCTGACCCACCCCCCTCGAAATTGTGATTTTTGCATATTTATCCGTTTCAGGCGATTCTGAACATTTTTCATTTTTTAGGTCGACCTCCCACCCTCGAAATTGTGATTTTTGCATATTTATCCGTTTCAGACGATTCTGAACATTTTTCATTTTTTGGGTCGACCTCCCCCCCCCCCCCTCGAAATTATGATTTTTCCATATTTATCCGTTTCAGACGATTCTGAACATTTTCCATTTTTTGGGTCGACCTCCCCCCCCCCTCGAAATTGTGATTCTTGCATATTTATCCGTTTCAGATAAAAGCATGAGTGAAAGATACATGTCAACCAGTTATACATTCTGCTGAATCAGCAATTTTTGAACACGTTTGAACAAGTTACACACCATCAAAGTGGTATAAATACACGTGGGACGAGAAAACTTCACAATGCCAACATTACTTCTTCACAGATGTGTAGAGACCATGGATGACGTCAAAGTTAATTATGCTGACAATGTATTTTCAAAGCTTCCTGCTTTTGAATCGGATTGGCTGTTACAAGTGAAGAATTTGTATCAGCATTGGGAAGCGGTTGGAAAGACCATTCCAAGAGATCGTTTCATCCACTCATTTCTACGTAAATGTGAAGAACTGCATTTGCCATCAACTTACGACATTGATTCAGCATTTATCAACGCGGATACAATTTGGGCAGTTGAACTTATGTTAGATGTAGCTGCAAGAATCATTTTACATTGTGATGATGATATTCCATTGATGACAAATGTATCAGAGCTTTTTCCGATTCAACCATGGACGAGTTGAAGTGAATTCAAACCTTTGCAAGATTTTTGCTGGGTATAGTTGGGTATAAAAGGGAGTGAAATCCTCATCATTTCATTTTGCAGCCATGGAGAACAAGACAAGCAGCTTTAAAATTAGTGCTAACTTAACCATTACTGTGGAGCATGGAGAATTTGGACCATTTCTTCGCATCACACGTGGAGAGAGATGGTGTGCTTATTCTCCATCTTTGTGGAAGATTGTGTGCCAAAGCTTGAAAAATCTACGTGACATTGGCTTCAAACTATACTTAACACAAACGAAGTGGCTTGAAGATATTTCATACTTGGATATGCGTTATGTGAGTTTTGTGCGTACATCACAGTTTGAAGGGAAAGAATACACGCATTACATCAACATGAATGATGGTGAATGGGAGACACTGCTTCAGGGGATGGATAACATTAACTCAGCCTTACTACCATGTACGGAATGTCATGGTGAGAAAACTATCATCAAACTTCAAAAGGATGATCGGATGAAGGTGTCAAAACTGTCCAAGAAAAGGCTGGCTGAAGTTCAATTGGAGAACATAAACGTACAAAATCAACTTGGACTTACCTGCGACTATTGCGGTGCTTGTGGGATATGTAGAGAATTATCATTGCCACTGCCACAAGTACAATTGCAAGATGTGTGAACCAAACAACTTCTGCAGCAGGTGTGGAGCACTTAAAGTCTGTGAAGCAAAGTAGAAGCCACAAGACACTGTAACAAGATGGACGCATGTTTTAAAAAGGCTTATGTTGACTTGATGATTGCTAAACTTGCTTGCTGTGGCACTCGGTGGGGCTCGGTGGCCGAGTGGTTAAAGACGCTTGCCAGCCATGCAGTTGTGGTTCTGTAGCCCGGGTTCGAATCCCGCTCGTGGTCAGGAACCACGACAACTTGCAAACCCCCCCAGGGATGTCGGTGTGCCTATGTAGTCCTCTAGTACCAAGTTAGTTGCATTATTGTAGGCGTATGTGCCAATAGATAGGGATTTCAGAGACACTATATGGGCACGTCGAAATTATAATAATCCTGAGTTAAAAAAATTGTAATCAATAATTATAAAACATGTATGCGCACATTGTAAACCGGTTTGAGCAGGTTGTCTGAAAAATCGGTATATAAAAACTCACTATTATTATTTATTATTTTTTACTCCAGACTATCAAGTTTATCATTTAGACGCTTTTTGGGATATTCTACATCATAGTCTTGATGCGATTGAACTATATTCAAGATTTCTTGGAGAATGTCATAAAATTGGAATAGAAGAACATTCTGACTTTGACTTTGATTCTGCGTTCTATTCTGCCCGCACTGATGTGGAAGTATATTTCACCGTGGTTGATTATTTGAGAGATTGTTGCAAAGAAGAAGAGGAAACCGAACAGCTTTGTCGGGTAACTTTAAAGATATAAAAACCTTTTTAAACATCTTTATGACAACATTGTGAATTGATAACATAACAATGTTTTTCTTACTAGCAAATTTAGCTTTATGTGAGTGGTTTCAACGTAAACAAAGAAAGAATATGATAGAAGAGACAGCAAATATATTGAAAGATATTTTATTACCGGAAGAAACCGACATGTCATAATAAAACAACAGAAATAATGTCAACATAGAGAATCTTGTACTATTTAGCGGTCACAAGGACGTTCTTTCAAACATGTTTCCAACACGACTTGAAAACTATGGACATGTGTTCAACTCAAGTGAAGCTTTGTATCAATATGAGAAAGCAGTTTTTCATCAATGCCAAGATATTGCTTCAGCCATTGCTTCATGTAGAAATGGATATGAAGCAAAACGTATTGCTAAAGTGACAAAGCCATGTCCGTTGTGGCATACAGTGAAGAAAAGCAAAATGCAAGATGTTTTACAAGTCAAATTGAATCAGTGTTTCGCAACAAGTTAAAAGAATGTAAAGACAAAACTTTAGTTGAAGCAACGTATGATAATTGGTGGGGAGCTGGTGTGAAACATTGTCATCTGGATATCCTGGTCAGAATATTATGGGAAAGTTCTTAGAAATGTTATGTGAGGGTTAGAGACTTTTCATTTACTTGCCAACCGTTATGGTGTGCAGACATGTTTTTAGCAAATATATGAACATGTAAAGGATGGATGTAGGAACATGGAGAAGTTTGTGGACTATATGATAAGTGAACTAGCACGTTTTGGAACTGTTGAACAACAACTGGAACATATCAACATCTAGTAGCTCATTCCATGCTGAACTTGTCAAACTTGCGTGAGGAGTGAAGAGTCAAACATACCGGAGCTGAGGAGTTTGATGTGGAAGCAGCATATCACTTTGCTCTATTTGATCCAAGACTGTTTGATGAAGTGAGAGAGTACTGTGCTGCAGCATAATGGCAGACATGACACTGAGACAATATATTGTGCAAAAAGCTTATTGTGAAGAAATGTTATTAGCTGTAAAAAAGTTTGCATGTTTAGTATGTCCTGCTTGTCAACATGAAGAGTGTCAAGAACATACTTGTCGTTTGGCATGTGTCTATACATATTGGAATGAAGCTAAATATTATATTCATTTAGATAACGTGTTAGAGAAAGCAAATGAACGTTGTGAGAAATATGGTGTAGATGCTATTACATTCGATGAACTCAGTAGTTGGTGAGTATTCATTGAAGACCAATGGTCTCCAGTTATTCACACCATTGTATCTATACTTGATTTGTAAAAAAAGGAAATTGCATGTTAGTTAAGTTATATAAAAAGCCTAAATTGCTATGTGAGTTGAGAGTTATAAAATAAAAAGCTGTTCTGTTGAGAAGTGTTTCTCATTTCGTGTTAACATGCCGACGTGGAAAGACTACTTGACCAATATTTACTTCAAACCTGGACAGCCTGGGGCATTTGCTGGTCCTTACAAACTTTATCACATCTTAAGAAAACATGATCAGCCAGTGACACATTCACAAGTGAAGAAATGGCTACAGGATCAAGATGCATTCAGTTTGCATCATTATAGGGAGCTATGTGGGAAACATAGCTCCCTATAATGATGACACACGCTTTTTACTCATTGTCATTGATGTGTTTTCCAAATATTTATGGGTGCAGCCAATACCTAATAAATCACATACCAGCGTCATACAAGCTTTCCAAAAGATATTTCATGACACACGACGAAGACCACGAACTCTGAGGTATGATAAAGGAACGGAATTTAAAAACAGATGGGTAAAAGCATTTTTGAAGAAGGAGGGAATTCATGCTTATACCACAAAGAATGAAACCAAAGCCAACTTTGCTGAAAGAGTCAGTCGTACTCTAAAGGGAATGATGTACCGGTATTTTGTACATAATCAAACGTATCGTTATGTAGACATCCTTCTAGACTTGGTGTACAATTACAACCATAGACCTCATGGTTCTCTTCCTGATAAATATGCTCCTGCAGAGATTCGTAAAGACAACGAATCGAAAGTGTGAAAGTATATGTATGTCGACAAACTGAAACTTAAACCGAAAAAGCAAAAAACGTATAAATTTAAAATTGGTGATCATGTTCGCATTTCCCACATCAAATATGTGTTTCAACGGGATTATCACATCAAATGGACGCAAGAAGTCTTCATTGTCACACATCGGTGTAAGAAGCAAGGAATACATTTGTATCGTGTGAAAGACATTTTGGATGAAGATATTGATGGACATTTCTATGAGGAAGAACTGCAGAAAGTGACCAAAGATATTAAATCTATTTATAGAATTGAAAAAGTCTTGAAAACACGTAAAAGACGAGATGTGAAAGAATTATTTTTCAAGTGGTTAGGTTGGCCAAACAAGTTTAATAGTTGGGTGAAAGAAACAGACATTCAAAAATAAAACATCCATTTACATGCTTGGTCTCTGGATCTACAGGCAGCGGCAAAACGTCTCTGGTCAGGGAAATTCTAGAACAAAAGTTGTTTAAACCTTCTCCAAAAAGCATTTTATGGCTCTATGCAGCAGATCAGCTTTTGCACAAGGGAATGAAACATGTGGAATTTTACCAAGGCATTCCAGATTACATTGAAGAGCGTTTTAACCCGAAAAAGCCAAACTTACTCATCATTGATGACTTAATGACTAAATGTCATAGTGATGAGCGCATGATGCGTCTCTTTAGTGTTGGCAGCAGTCATCAAAATCTAAGCATTATCTTTATTGTGCATAATTTATTCCATCATGGTAAAGAGATGCGCAATATTAGTTTGAATACACATTACATCATCCTGTTTCTGTTTAAAAATCCTAGAGATAGTCAACAAATTAGTACATTAGCGCGACGAATGTATCGTGGAAGATCACAATTTCTCATAGAAGCCTATCAAGATGCTACAAGCAAACCCCATGGTTATTTATTCATTGATTTGAAACCAAAGACAAATGATCAACTACGTATTCGTACAGGCATTTTGCCAAAAGATACACATTATGTCTATATTGATAGAGCGGTGTATGAACAAGAACCAACTCATTTAACCATTCGTAGTCAAGATGTCTAAACGCAGCGGGCCTAAACGACGTAAATCCTTGCTACAGCAAGCTACAAAGGAGGAATTAACGAGCTTGTTTGAAATTTGTTTGAATATATTGCGAGGACATTTACCCTTAAGCTCAAAAAGGTTTAAGGAATTCAAGCGTGAACGCCATACCCTACGTACTCTAGCAGATAAGAAGATATCACTTCGAAGAAAAAAGAAGTTGATTAATCAGAAAGATGATTCATTGGAGCTATTGCTAAATTTGCATTGCCCTTGTTAGCCCAACTACTGCTAAAATGAAACATACGATGAAAATGGTCCTCATTCCTGAGTCTGAATACAAACTGTTATTAGAAAAGAAACATGACATTAAAACAAAAGTCAATACACTTTTACGTGGGAAACGAACGCGTGAAAAGGTTATGGAAATATCTCAACTTCTTGGCCGTCATTTACGAACAAGTCAGTCACACCAACAACGGCAAAAGCCTGTTGCGTCGTCTATCATGGAAAAGCAATACAACTTTTAGCAGAACTAAAGAAACATGGTGTAGAATGGACAGAGAAGAATGAACTTGTGTTGAAAAGGGGTGATGTCATTACAAACTCTAACATTGTTGATTTGATGAAAGAAGCATTGGTGGCTACAAGAAGACAAGAACGAGGAGAATTACCACATGGTTGGCATCCGTTTATCCAGGAAAATGTAGATGCTAATATTCCCAAAACTACGTTTAGTAAAAAGACCACTCGTGAAGACATTACAAAAGAAATGAAACAGCGTCAACAAAGACAGTTTCCTGAAGGATGGGAAAATTTTTAACATGGTTGAAAGAGTTATGTTGTTGTTGTCAAGAAAATGAAGCGAAAACGACTATTCCTGTAAAAATAAGATGTACAAGTGCTTGTTGTGAAGAAGAAGTCATAGACACTGTGAGACATCAGGATGTGAAAGAGTATGAGACTTTGCATACTTGTTCGAATGGCGCGCGCTATCGTGAGGTATATAGACAACGTCAACGCACATATACCATTTAGTCCATCATGGAGTCGACAAGTTTTGACATTACTTTGCCTAGCAATGCTAATATGACCTATTATCCCAACAACAAGGCTTCGAATTACCAAATTCGTATGCCTCGAACCATCTATCTGAATGGTAGATATGAAGTGGCTTTAGCTGAAATTCAATATCCACATACATGGTCTACGATGAGGCCTAACTTAGACTATTATGTAAAATACATATCGGATTATAGAGTTGATGGTGCCTATAAAACAGTGCATATTACTCATGGCTACTACAAAACCCCTAGTGAAGTCATTCAAGCGATAAATCATGCCTTTAAAGATGCTTTCACCACTGATGAAGTTGATGTGTCTCCAGTGAGATTAACCTATGATAAAATTACAAGGAAAGTCTCTCTGGTGTTAAAAGATCATTATGCCTTATCATTTGCCGTAGGATTAGGAGAACTGTTAGGATTTACACCCTATATGGTTTATATTAATGAAAGTGAGGCGCCGCATATGCTTGATATTAAACATGGATTTTATACACTCTATGTGTATTGTAGTATTTGTGAGCCACAGGTAGTTGGCGATTATTATGTTCCTTTGCTACGTTCTGTTCCCATTAAAGGTGTTCATGGTGAAATTATTATAAAAACGTATGAAGAACCTCATTATGTTCCTGTAAACACGTCTAAATTTGACGTGATAGAAATGAATATTAAGGATGACATCGATCAAAATGTTCCATTTCAAACTGGAAAGGTGATCTGTAAACTCCATTTTCTACCAAAAGCATTATGAAAGCTTATACACACGATCCGTCTGCATATCGCAACCATTTTCTTCGTCAAGTGGGTGGAGAATTACCAGGATTTAAAGGAGCACGCATCCAATATGGTGATGGTATTGGTTCAATACTGGGATCATTGGCTCGCAAAGCTATTCCGCTACTTAAGGCTGGGGCTAAGATTGTTGCGCCACATCTTAAGAAGGCTGCAAAGAATGTCGCGAAAGATGTTACGGGCCGAGTAGCACAACGTGTGTTTGGCGAACAAAAGCGCGTGCAAAAGAAAAGTGCCAGAAGACGAAAAACAGCCAGACGGATAACATCAAAACATAAAAAAGATATCTTTTAAATCATGTCTCTCATCCATAATCATTCGTGTGAATGTAGTCTTTCTCCATTGGAATGGTTTCACGTACCACCGACGCAAACTGCTGTAGAAAAAGTTACATCAACCACTCAATACCATTAGAGAAGGTGCTCCAATAGAATTCTACATTCCTGCGAGTACAGAAGAATATCTGGATTTAAAGAACAGCAAACTTCATATTGTATGTCGCATTCTAAAGACCGATGGAACAGCTTGTAGCGCAGATGATAATGTCTCTTGCATCAATGATGTGTTTAATGGGTTATGGTCTAATATTGAATTGTTTCTGAATGATCGATTGGTATCGCATAGTAACAATACCCATGGTTATACCAGCATTATCTCTCATCTCATCCATGACTCGGAAGAAAGTCTCCATTCTGAGCGCTCGATGCGTCTCATGTACAAGGATACTGCTGGGTCAATGAATAGTCATGAGGTGAAAAGACCTAACCATGAACAATATGTATCCGGGTTTCATGTCAATGCTGACGTTGGCGATCTAGCTGAGCAAGGCAACAATGGTTTACATCATCGTTATTTGCATACGCGTCTCAGCCGTGATTTTATGCTCACAGGTGGTTTAAGGATAGATTTGTTTGAGCAGGATCGTTATCTTCCTAATGGCATCAGTTTGAAATTGCGTTTCCATAGACAGAAAGATGACTATGTATTGATGGCTGCAAATCATACCTATAAGGTAGAAGTGAAAGAGGCATTTTTAACCATTCGCAAAGTGAGGGTGAGTCCAGGTATTCAGTTAGGACATATAGATGCATTGATGAAAAGTCCTGCCAAGTTTCTCATCACTAGAAAAGAATGTAAAGTGTTGGCCATTCCAGCAGGATTTCAGTCTTTTGTGAAAGATAACATCTTTTTGGGTCAATTACCAAAACGTATTGTCATTGGTCTGGTTCATAATGAAGCCTTTGGTGGAACAGTATTGAGGAATCCATATGATTTCAAACATTTTGATCTGGACTATATGCAACTGTACACGGATGGTGAACCCGTTCTATCCAAACTTCTTAAGCTTGACATTCCACAGAACAAATAGCTGGACGCTTTTGAAACGCTTTATAAATCATTTGATAGATTGAATGGTGAGAAAAGTTCCATTATAAAACGGGAAGATTGGCCTAGAGGTTATGCTTTATTTTCGTTTGACTTAACACCTGATTATGATGGTGATGATCATTTTCCCCTGATTAAACATGGGGATTTGCGGTTAGAAATGAATCTTAGCAGGGCTTTACAACATACAATCAATGTTATCGTCTATGGTGAATTTGACAACATTATTGAAATAAGTGCAAATCGCAGCATCCAATTCGACTACCAGTCATGAACACAAAGCAGATCAATGCCATATTGATCCATGATGTCATGACCAAAGACTTGTTTCAAGGCGTGTTTGCCAGGGATCAGTTACCATCTTTACAACGTGGTGCCTATGTCATCAACACAGACGATCATGATGAACCAGGAGAACATTGGGTGGCAGTGTATTATGACAAAGACTCTGTAGAATATTTAAACTATTATGGACTGTTACCTCTCGATGATCGTTTAGAAATGTTTTTAAGAAATGATTATATGTATAATTCCATTACAAACGCCAATATCATCGTCATGTGGTTTTTATTGTGTATATATTGCCTAGAGCTCGAGGATATAGTCCTTTTGAAATCATTGATGTATTAAAAAGACAAGATGGTGATTTTATTGTAAAGGATTTTGTATATAGACATTATAAACCATTGTTTTATTAATGTTGTATCAGTTAAGTTGTAGTTAAGTTATAGTTAAGTTGTTGATAATTGTTCAAATTTGTTAAATAAAACAACTCAAGTTTCAAACTGTCTTGTTTTATTATGTTTTATTTACAAACTCTATTTACAAACACTGTTTACAATATGCTATTTGCAAACTCTATTTACAAACTTTTTATTTACAAACTCTTAACTACAAACGCTATTTACAAACTCTTAACTACAAACTTCTATTTACAAACTTTTATTTACAAAATGCTATTTACAAACTCTTAACTACAAACTTCTATTTACAAACTCTATTTACAAACACATTCATTTTTCAATACATTAATCAATGCATGCCATTCATTACAATCTAAGTTAATATATATATCATAGACATTACATCCTTGTTTGTAAACGCTATGAAAGCTCACATAACGCGCATCACCAAACTTTATCACTTTAACAGTTTCATGTTCAGACAGTTTCAGTTCATATCCTTCTTCTTCTTCTTCTTCTTCTTCTAAGTCTATGTCCAACACACGCATAGTCTGTGTCAGCTCAATGGATTTTGTACCCCGCATAATTTGCATTCCTTCCTCTTTGAATTCAAGCATTAGATTCTTCCAAATCCAATGCTTGCAACAGCGCGTTCCACTCCACTGTGCTGAGGGTGATGACGTCAAAGTGTTCTGTAAGCTCGTCATATTGACGAAATTGTACAAACAGGTCTAGACCGTTCTGAGTCACACGCACTTCTATATCATCTAAAAGTTGAAGGAGAAAGCCGGGTATCGTCAGCTTGTTTAGATGATCCTTCAACACCGATTGGTCGTCAAGCGATAGTATGAGATACTTTCCAAAATGTCGTAGCACAATGTCATCACATAAGTTTTTCATATATGAGAATCCGTAATCCGTATGTAATAGGTTCATAATCCAACAAATAGTCTTCCATCTCGTTCAACAGTTGAATCAACTAAGAGCTATCTCGTCTGTGACAGCAGTTATATGATGGTGAAGAGCGGATGTTGCATAATCTCTAGGAATTGTATGACTGCATTTCTTGATATTAAAGTCAATCAAATCTGTATATGGAGTATGGATAATCCTGCAAAAGATTTTTCCGGAATCTAACACGTATGTTAGAATCATGTCCAATCACCATCACTTCAACATTATCTTCAAGTTTGCGTTTAAACCCAGGTTCAAGCGGTATGTTTTGAAAGTCTTTCCACACTTCAGGTTTAAACTGATAAGCAGAATTTATCATTACTTCACCCATATCATACACAGTGAAATAAACACTATCGTTAAACACAAGTGCGCTTATGTTGTTTACATGGTTATGCGTCGTCTTCTTGTCTGCGAAGCCTTTTATCCCTTTCTTCCACCTGCTTCTTCAGCGTTTTCCATTCAGGTATTGTCAGCAAAATTCCCTTTTTCGTAGGACGGTTTCTTCCAGTCCCCTCATCTCTGAGGTATTTGAGAATGTTTACCACTCCTTCGTTACTTTGCTTCATAATCTTGATATACTTTCCATTGCCTATAGAAAGCATACCCCCCCCACGACTGTGGTGTAGGTGTCGTCTCCACTTTTAATTTCTAGATGGTATTGTCAGGAGTTTTCACTTTCAAGTCTTTCACTGTATCAGCAAGAGTATCCATATCCGTTGCGGATCTCTTCATGTTCACGCTTCAGTGTTCACACCTCAACTAATTTTCAAGTTGAAGTGTCTCCCCCTTATATGCTGTAATGCCCATGCGATAAAGTGGAATAGCCATCACTCATCACATATCGCTTGTCATCATAGGGGGAGAGAGCCACTTTCCTCAACTTCTCCGAGAAAATCTGATGGTCATGACTTCGAATGATGTGTCCTGTAGCCATCGTTTGCGTTTGGTTGAACAAACTGTCTCTATACCGATTATGTTTCATACGTCTTTGACACGCTCTAGTGATGCCTTTGGCCGTACGTTTTTCTTTCCCACCATACATCATGCTATACATTTTCGGCCGAAGTCCAACAAACTCTTCAATGGGAATGCCCGCCGTCTCATCTTTCATTTTCCCAAGCACTTTCTTGTTCACGTTGGAATGCAGGAAATGATCTGGGGGATAGTCACTTGTATCGAACAAGTCAGCATCTTCCTGCATATCCTTGTAGATATCATCCGTTTCTATGTCGTAATATAGACTGTCGGTGTCGCTGAACAAGAGCTTGGCGTCGGGATACTTGGTCATGATGTAGTTGTAATGAAAGTGGAACATGAGCACTTTGCTGAGGTCGAGGATGGTGCAGCCTACTTGTATGGGCTTATCAAGAAGCAGATCCACTTTACGTAGATGCACCGCGGTCAAATCTTCGTTGGAAATTCTAAATTTGTGGAATGAAGGTTTGGCTACAAGTTTCTTGAACCGCTTTTCCTGGTGAACAAGTTCCACATTCATACGCTTTCTCACATTTTCCATGGTTTTGCCAAACACAGAGTTGTTCATCAATTTGAAAAAATCTTTCTCAAACGGGTTCTTGGCCAATTTTCTCTTTTCCGTGTTTAACGAGATGTATTTCTCCAACCATTTGCTCTGTGCAAACATGATGGCACGGTGCACCTTCAATCCCAGTGAGATGTTATACTGTTGTAAATTTATATAATGAAGTACATATTTCTTCTTGTCGTACAAGTTGGGAATGAGCTTTACATTTCATGTTCAGATCTTTCCGCAGCTTCTGACTATGTTTTGACAATTCTCCCACTTTGATACATTTCCGCTCTGGAGCCACTGGATAGTGATTATGACGATCATGGATTGAATATGGGTATTCTAAATCCGCCTCTAAAATGTATCCAATCTCGTCATCTTCATCCACATCTATGCAGTCAATAGATTCTGGCTCACTCACCCACATAAATCCACTTTGTGGCATGCTTTGCGACATGGCCCAACCATACAAATTGTTTGCGTCTAGGTACGTCAAGTAGTTGGTTGGTTTCGTGGGATCATAATCTGCTACGTAGAGGTTATTTGCTTTCGCATACTTGTGTGTGATGACAGATATTCCTCCACGTAGACCTTGTTCAACTATTTGGTACATGTCAATGTCGTTAATCAATTCCAATTTCACCTTTGTCGCTTTTAACATGGCATCCCACGACAGTCCTGGCGCTGTATAGTAGTGAGCAGGATCCAATTCATACGTGTTGAGACATACGTGACGAAAGTTTTCAAACACGTCAGCCAACAGCAACCCATCCGATTTCAGGTATAAGTCATGGTATTCGCCAAATGTAGTACAGTTGAATGCCTCCCACACCTTCTGCGCCTGAGCATAATCTTCATCACTAATGTCTTCTTCACTAAGCAGACTGTAAAACCTATCCTTGGATGGCACTTGTGTTTCAGCAAACTTGGCTGGTTCATCCACGTAATCGTAGGGGTACACTCCCTTTCTCAACAGTAAATCTTGTTGGTCGCTATCATGAATGTGTGACGTCATGTTATAAAAGTTGTCTTTCCTTTCTGCTGCCAGGTTGGATACCAACTTCTGTAGAGAAGTACTCATAAACTGATAACTGTCTGTAAATTTCAGATTGCTCATAGTGAATGCAATATATTTCTCAACGGTGTTGGGAATGACTGTAATGGTTTCATGTAATGGTTCCAATTTCTTCCATGATCAAATGGCTGTCATAGCCTCGTAAATTGTGAAAAAATACAGGAATGATAAAAGAATCTTCAACGTCCTGTTTATCCTTTCGAAGTCGGAATTGAAAATTGCATTCACTATGTGCAGCTTTGTGCAGTATTTGCCATTGATATGATCATGATCTCTCACACGATCTGCTCCTAGAGGCGCATGACAAATGTAGCAATCTGTAGCGTTCTTGAAATCCTCTTCATCATCACGAGTCATGACCATTTTCTTTGGCTGTTGTAAACCGTGTACAATACGATCACGCTCATACACCATATGGTCTAAAAAGACTTTCACAGCATTATCTCCTCGATACAGGACTGGGGCACGTGTATCATATTGGCTGACAAACACATAGGCAAAGCTGTTTGGACGATGATGTTGATACTTGTCTCCATGCTTTTTCGTGAAACATTCAAAGTCTGCATAAATGACAAAAGGTGCTCGCTGTTGTTTGGCTACATTCTTGAACTTGATAAACGGTTCCTTGGGGAATGACGAACGTTGTGCTCCATGCTTGCCACACACTTCGCGATGCTTGTCTAAAAGATCTTGTCGCATAAACCCGTGAAGACAGTTGAAACAATAAAATGCTGCATGCTCATGTTTTGATCGATAAGCCATAAGTCTGCTGAAATTCTTGATGAGGCAGTAATGTCTTGTCTTGTCATTGCTAATTAAAAGTAAGTTAATTTCTCTGTCACTGGTGTTTTGACTGAGTTGTATCGGAACAACTACATCATGTTCATATCCAAACACGTTAATTGACACATCATTCTCCTTTTCAAACTTTGGAATTTCCGTAATCGGTGTCGGAAATGTCATACCTTCCACCTTCAATTCCTTCTCAAATGCCTTGTATTGATGCACACGCTCTGGGTTTCTATGTGTTGAAGGGTGAAGGTGAGCCAATACGGACCATAAGAAACATTTTTTGTCTTTATTCTGAGTGTTTAATACACCTCCTGTATTCTTTACTTTCTTCGGTAGTGGAATAAAACTACTTGCTTCCAGTGGCGCTGACGTAGCTGTATGTACTTCAATATACAGTATATTATCCAACACCAAGACAGAACCTTGTCGCTTATGTTCATCAAACTTGGTAAACAATTCTTTATAGGCTTCTGGCAAGTCCTTCTCAATATCCGTTGGATTGTATGCTGCATATGGTGGACGGCTGATGAAAGCATTATCCACTTGTTCTACCATAACACCTTCAGCATTCGCCGTCAGTTTCTTGAAGCGTGCATGCACGACAATATACCACTTCATGCCATGGTTTAACGTCTCTAGCAAATGTGCCTTGATCCTGTTCTCTTGTTGTCGCATTTCAAGTAGTAAATCCGATCCATCTTCAGGCTCAAACCGTCTTTCCTGTGCGTTTTCGCCAAGACTCACTCTTCTGCCTCTGCCTACTTGCCCGGTCTCTTTCTTTCTTTGTTCTTCATGAGACACATTTTCACATGTATGTGCCTGAAACGCATCTAAAGATGGAAATATCTTTGCACATCCACAGCAGAGGACTGGATCAGGTCCATCTTGCAACGTCTTTCGTCTCTTGGCTTCAATCTGCTCAACAAGCTCTTAACGAGCACGTTTCATCCTAGCTGGTTTGCATGTATGTGCCACGAACAATTCCAGAGATGGAGATGTTACATCGCAATCATGACAGTAGACTGTTGCCATCGTTGTTGTTGTTGCTGTTGCTAGAACTGAAATGAGGCGAAATATACGTTTCACTCCTCCTTTTATACCACTTCGATGATGTGTAACTTGCTCAAACTGGTTGAAATTGCTGATTCATATATATGTTTCACTCATGCTTTTATGCTACTTCCATGTAATCAAAATATGGTGTGTAGCTTGTTCAAAAATTGATAAAAATGCTGACTCAGCAGAATGTCTCACCTACAGTTGTAGAGTTGTTATACAGCAGAGACATCTAGCGGTGAAGTCAAATGATATTCATCCGCCAACTAGACCTGAGATGTGATAAAAAGTCGACCCAAAAAATGAAAAATGTTCAGAATCGTCTGAAACGGATAAATATGCAAAAATCACAATTTCGAGGGGGGGAGGTCGACCCAAAAAATGAAAAATGTTTAGAATCGTCTGAAACGGATAAATATGCAAAAATCACAATTTCGAGGAGGGGGGGGGGAGGTCGACCCAAAAATGAAAATGTTTAGAATCGTCTGAAACGGATAAATATGCAAAAATTACAATTTCGAGGGGGGGGGGGGAGGTCGACCCAAAGAATGAAAAATGTTCAGAATCGTCTGAAACGGATAAATATGCAAAAATCACAATTTCGAGGGTTGGGTGGGAGGTCGACTCAAAAAACGAAAAATGTTCAGAATAATCTGAAACGGATAATTATGCAAAAATCACAATTTCGAGGGCGGGAGGTCGACCCAAAAAATGAAAAATGTTCAGAATCGTCTGAAACGGATAAATATACAAAAATCACAGTTTCGAGGGGAGGGAGGAGGTCGACCCAAAAAAATTAAATATGTTCAGAATCGTCTGAAACGGATAAATATGCAAAAATTACAATTTCGAGGGGGGAGGTCAGCACATAGTATGTCCTGGGGGGGTATGACGTCACTTCCGCTCCAGACAGTATGACGTCATAAAGTTCAGTGGAACCGGCGTTTCCTATCTACTATTGTCTATTCAACAGTGTCGCAATTGCCATTTACATGCCTTATCCAAACCAATGAACTTTAGGTTGGCCATCCCAGGGCCAGCAAAAATGAATCAAAGCTGGAAATTCCGGAGTCGTTGGTTGGATCCGCAGTAAGGTTCGCGGTGCACCTGGTTAAATTATGGGTGGCCGCTTGCCCGAACCACCACGTCGCCAGTGCGCCGACTCTGCGCAGCGCATTCGTCAAATAGTCCGCGACTTCGAAAACCAACAGATTGTCGACTATTTGCGTGGAATTGCCCACAACATCAGATTTTAAATGGCAGAAAAGACTTTCGTTCAAGATAGAAGAATTTTGCATTTCTGATTTTAAGGTGTTTTACAAATAAAGAAATGACAGATACCTGACAATTAGAATGAAGAAAAATTTGAGACTTTTGTATTTTACTTGCTTTGAATTTTAAAAATGGCGAGCTGTTGACCTTTGAAGAAAGAAAGCAAACATATCCTCATCGTATTCGATAAGAATATGCAACAATTAAATGATTAATCTTGTTTAAAAAGTGTGTGACACACAGGATTGCGACTGACGTGAAGTGTTTTACATATCTGTAGCTGAGAGTTATAACTATAGGACTTAGTAGAGTATTTTTGTATCACTCACTGTGTATACTTGCAAAGCTGTAGTAAATGTGTGGCATATATGATCGCAATACAAAGCTGTTTATTCAGCTGCTGCAAGTGGCAAGACGATGAAATATGGATGTTAAAATAAAATTGTCTTTAATATTTAAAAGAAATAACCTCAAACAATGTAACGGGAGCAGCTGAATAATTGAATGAGAGAATCCACGATGACAACTGTATATAATTGTTCTCATCACAATGAATAAAGTTTTGACCAATCAAACGACTTATCCATAAATTCGCCCATTCACCCAAGAGAAACTAAATAATATTTGAACATCTTATTTGTTGAAGACTTTAATTATGCATGGAGAACAATGCCAAATTTCCTGTTGCTATAGAAATGACACATTCAGCTTTGAAGTCTGAGTTCCTTACTGCAGGCGTGACCAACTACTTGTTACCTCGTTGTAACCACTCATTTATAGATATACTAGATAGAAGTGTATATGATCATGGCTAGTTTTATCCCAACATAAATGACAAGGAACAATGCAGTCGCTGTAATAACTGCACCAGTTAGGCCACTGCCACTGGATATTTGAAATAATATAAAGCGCTTGTCTTGTTTCCGACTGCTGTATTATTTCTATGATGTCTTAATGAAATACTTAGTCATGTACTTAGCCATGTACCTAGTCATGTACTTAGTTATGTAGTTAGTCATGTACTTAGTCATGTAGTTAGTCATGTATTTAGTCATGTACTTACTCGTGTAACTAGTCACGCCCTTAGTCGTGTACTTAGTCATGCATTTATTCATGTACTTAGTCATGTACTTATTCATGTAACCAGACATGTACTTAGTCATGTACTTTCTCATGCAACTAGTCGCGCCCTTAGTCTTATACTTAGTCATGTATTTAGTCATATACTCAGTCGTGCACTTAGTCATGTACTTACTCATGTACTTGCTCATGTGCTTGCTCATGTACTTAATTACGTAATTAGTCATTACTTAGTCATATGCTTACTCATGTACTTAGTCATGTACTTTGACCTAAGTTTGACTGATGTACATTGTGGCATCCAGCCTGAGACTGATTATCATGTTCATTACATTTCACACGCGCCTTGTTTATATGACATTGTCTTTTCTAAGAAATACGTATATTCATATTTTTTATAAAAAATTTTAGTTTAAATGTTAATTTCCGCTTTTCTTTTCCTTTATGTTGCTATTATTTTCATACCACACAATGGGTGGCGACTCAGCTTAGGTTGCAGATTTTGCAA
Organism: Protula sp. h YS-2021; assembly: GCA_949752745.1. NCBI lineage: Eukaryota > Metazoa > Annelida > Polychaeta > Sabellida > Serpulidae > Protula > Protula sp. h YS-2021. The sequence continues at coordinate 66,017,359 of OX457029.1, read as the reverse complement.
ATAACATTCTAAAACCAACAGTTCTGTGCGGCCGCATATCGTCTGCTAGGCCGGTGGTCTATTATTTTCTAAAATATTTAGAGGTTTGTTCCAAGCTAAATATTCTGCGAGTTCGGCAATTTCCACAAATAACATAAAACATTAATACAGACCTGGGAATACTTCTTCATTTGTTTTGTAAGTTTATAAAATAAATAAATGCCAAATGTAGTCTTCAGTGGCTTAATTCAATACATAGCATTTTAAAACGAATCCCTGACAATAGACTTCTTGTAGCGAAAACCGAAATCATCTATTGAAGGTTCCTGTGGGCTAATGTTTCACTATAAATAAACTAAATAATATAATTCTTTTAAAATGTTATATGATTTTATTGGCAATAGATATTACAATAACATATCACTTTGGTATATTGCAATAACATATGCCACTTTGGTATAATGCAATAACACATCACTTTTGGTTAGCTGTGGTCTTACACGAGAACACCACAGCACTCGAGCGGGTCATCCACAGTACACGCCTCTCCCGGGAACGTGTCGGGCAAAATATTCACCTCTGTTGTAAACATGTAATTGAAGCCTTCCTCACCTTCAAATTCCACCTATTTAAAAAAAACGAAAGATTTGAAACATTAAAACAAGCAAATAAAAATTAACCATAAAAAACCACATGGCATTTATTGTAATCATGTGTATATTTAGTCACTGAACAATGGCGAAGTAGTCCGTTGTGACGGTTCATTAACTGTATTCTTCCGCGGCTCCTGAACCTCTGAATATCATTTTAAAATTTTACATTGTAATCTAAAATGTTAAGACATATTTTGAATGAAAATATGTTAATGTGAGGAAATGGTTTTTTTTAATTGTACATAAAATAAGTTATGTTGTCGTATATTAAGCTAAAAAAACACAGCTTTTCACAGTTCAAGATGTTCTATTGCTGTGAGCGTTTATAATGCCGATAGCTTCAAACAGGTCTTTAAAAAAAGCGTTGTGAGAGCATTTATCGCCTGGAAAAAGTCATGTGACTCCTAAACAGATCAATTGCCCTCTTCCACTAAATGCGGAATCAGGAAGCAGAAATAGAAAAAAATGTTGCGTTATACGTTCATAAAATACATAAATTTAATTTCTACCCGTTTGCATGATTTCTTGGGTAAAGTGTGATGATTGTCGTATCACACGTTTATCTCATTCATCTGATCAACGAATTATTTATACTCAAGAACCCACCCTTCTTGCCCTCCCAACACCCTACCCCTACCCACACCCCAAGTTTCGTCAAAGGGGTGGGGAGGAGAGGGGTATAGATAGAAAACTCACCTCGATGAAATGACCTGTCCATTTGTCCTCAACTTCGTAATGAGTATGTTCAAAATTGGTCTCGTCCTGAAAGAAAATATTGCAGTTTAAAATGCTATAACCGAAAGCCTCGATCCGTTTTCAGAAATGTTGACTGCAAAGTTAGCCTTGCTTCCTGTGGTAGAAACTCATTGATCTAGTACAATCAGGTGGATTTCGTGAGCTATGAAAGTTTTGCTGTCCAGCAGCCAACCTCTCCGGACAGAACACCACTAACGGGAAGTATCTCATGACGCCACCCCTGCGCATGAACTTACCACAATCGTGACGTCATCCCTGCACCAGCGTACGGGCTGTGACTGCTGGCCAGCCACCACTAATCGGAAGTACTTAATGACGTCATCCTTACGCGCTTACTTACCACAATCGTGACGTTATCCCTGTACCAGCGTACGGGCTGTGACTGCTGGCCAGCCACCACTAATCGGAAGTACTTCATGACGTCATCCTTACGCGCTTACTTACCACAATCGTGACGTTATCCCTGTACCAGCGTACGGGCTGTGACTGCTGGCCAGCCACCACTAATCGGAAGTACTTCATGACGTCATCCTTACGTGCGTACTCACCACAATCGTGACGTTATCCCTGTACCAGCGTACCGGCTGTGGCTGCTGACCGGCCACCACCAACCGGAAATCTCTCCTGCACAAACCCGAGAACTTTGTAAATGTGTAACAGTATTTAAATGGCAAAACCTGGTACAAATAGCGTACTTATTGGGCTTTGACACTGAGACTATTCGAAGTTTTATTTCTTTAGGGGGAACGGGGGGAATTGATCTCTTTGTATTTGCTTTATTTACTAATTCATTTATTGTTTTATTATTATTATTATTATTATTATTATTATTATTATTATTATTATTATTATTATTATTATTATTATTATTATTATTATTATTATTATTATTATTATTATTATTATTATTATTATTATTATTGCTTTGCTGTATTTATTGCTGCCCTGATAAAATGTGCAGAATATACAGCAGGTGACGCTGACAGGATGCAACACGTGCTGAATACATCGTGTAATCTACAACGTGCAGAACACGTGTCAGGTTATAGCCATACAATGCATTCATATCTCATTCTAGCGAATCACGTGATTTGCACGACTTTGGGTGCACGCGTACCTTGTGACGTTGTCCATGGTTTCGGCGTACATCGCACGCTGGCTGAGTGGTGGTTCGCTTGTTGTCAGGGTAACCGTCCCTCCTACGCCCTCTTCCTGTCAGTCAATCACAGGATAACATGAACCCGGGCAAAATATTCCTCATGGGGTGAAAAGAACACGTCGTTTCTTCTTCTTCTTCTTCTTCTTCTTCTTCTTCGTCTTATTATTATTATTATTATTATTATTATTATTATTATTATTATTATTATTATTATTATTATTATTATTTAGGCTATAAGGTATTTCATCTGTCAATTTGGCTACTCATTAAAACACTGCAAAAATGTACCTTCAAATGCTTAATTTTTCACGAGTTCTCTAAATATAAAAGATTGACTGTAAATTTCAGTGGCTTTGGAAAGTCACTGACATCAGCAGTATAACATGTCCCTCACCTGGGATCTGGTCCATGACAGAGTCGGAATCTCATAGCCCTGAAACACATTGTATCCATTACACATTGACCACTCCATGTAGCGAAGTGTAGACATACTCAGTTTTGTTACATGAATTTTTAAACATGAAGTTTACTGTGACTTAACCCTTTTATCTTCCAGCCTTAGAGCAGAGGTAGACCGATCGATAAAATCATATTGTAGTTGAACTACAAACTGAATATCATAACTTATATACAAGGTATTCCGCACCAGGGGGTGGGTGGGGCGGGGCACTTGTTATCATCTATGTTACCACGTTTTTTTTTTAATTTTGAGGTCAGACGCGGTTGGCGCATATTGTTAATTTCATTTTTCTATTCAGTTTGCCACACAAAAGGGGTTGGGCGGTTCTCTTCAGAACAGTACGGTTAAAAAGGGGATATTACTGGTAACCAGTTGGTACGTAGTGCCCCCGCCCCATCCCCACCCCTTCCCCTCTCCCCCAAGGGATTCTTTAGCATTGTGCAACCAGTTGTTACGTGAGTTACCCCCCTCTCCCCCCCGAGGATTCCACAGCACTCACATTTAGAACGGCCTTCCAGAAGGCCACGATATTTTCGGCAATACTGGGCCAGTGCGGCAGGAGGACGTGGTCCGTGTTTGGGTTCATCCTACAATTAGCAACAGACTGCAATAAAAACTTAAACAAAAAGATTCTGCACCGAAGTTGTACAGTGTACCAGATAACATTAGCTGGAAAGCTGTCATTTTTTTTTTGGGGGGGGGGGGGGGGTGTCATAAACTGTTCGACAGTTATCTTAGCAAGAAATTATTTGAAAGGAGAGAGAGAGAGGGAGAGAGAGAGCGAGAGAGAGAGAGAGAGAGAGAGGAGAGAAGAGGAGAGGAGAGAGAGAGAGAGAGAGAGAGAGAGAGAGAGAGAGAGAGAGAGAGAGGAGAGGAGAGGAGAGGAGAGAGGGAGAGAAAGAAAGAGAGAGAGAGAGAGAGAGAGAGAGAGAGAGAGAGAGAGAGAGAGGGGGGGGGGGGAGAGAATGTGTGTGTGGGGGGGGGGGGTTGGTAGGGAATGGGGAGGGAAGGGAGAAGTAGACTCACATGAAGTAGTTCTGGCCAGGGATATCGTCCCACCAGAAATGAGAATCAGAGAGGAGGAAGAACTCGTCTCCAGTGCCACTGATCACAAGCTTTGGGTGGGTTAGCCTTTCCCTGTATCCTACAATCATTGGTGCATAACCAGTATCCAGACTTATTCTTTCATTATCTTTTGATACCACTAAATAAATCGTGTTATATCATTGCCTATCAGCCATACCGACTCATTTATTATTTTCATTTGGAAAAGTTTACAAATCAATGCCATTCTTTGTATTATTATTATTTTTTTGATATTCCTATTTATTTGTTGACGGAGAAGCTGTTTTAATGTATACATGACAGAAGGGCAGACCGAAGGAGCTGGTGGAAGAACCAAACAAGATCTTATTCCTTTTTACCCCCTTTCCAATTTCGTTGTCCGATACAACGTTTCTTTAAACCTTAAATCTGACCCTTTTTAAAATAATTTCTAATACCAAAATTATTCTAAATTATGAAGAAGAGATATCATTAACACAGTTTTTCATGTCAGAATTTTTTCAAAGAAATTTTCTTACAACTTATGCCAAACTTTGTTTATTGGTTTATTGATTATTGATTGTATTCTTTCACTTTTTCCAACGAATAATTCTTGGCATGAAAAATGGATTGGCAAGATCACAAGCTTAAAAACTGATACATAAAATTCCTGACATGAAATATTAGCTTCCGACATTAAAATTTAGTTGTTATATTATCAATATTTATAATAACTATATCACTTATTTAATTTTTGATATTAAGCTTTGTTTTAATGATACAAATAAATCATTTTTTAATACCACATATTTGAGTCTTTCTGACAAAACCGAATCAAGAAATTACTTAGCCAATTTTTGATGTCAGTCATCAGTTATTTATAACAAAATGTCAACTTTGGCCATTAAAATCGAAGTTGTCATTTATACTATTTTATTGTTAACTGTTTAGTTTTTTATATCAGTATTTTTTAAATTTTTTTATGTAAAATATTTTAATCGTGCTAGATAACGTGATCTTTATTGGTAAAATAAATGAATAAATTCAATTATTGATATAAGAAATTCAGCTCTTTAATTGATATCAGTAAATAGAAGTAGGTATAAAAAAATCAGTTAACCACATCACAATATAATTTTTTCATGTCAGTAAATGAAGTCACAATTTAATCACAACACAAATATAATTTAATTTCCTTTATCACCAAGACACACACATGTTTATAACAACCTTAACTAGACCCTAATTAAGCGACATAACATGGAGGAGGACGTACGGTAGGGACTTCACTAGATAAGAACTAGGCGGACATAAGATGGGAGGAGGACGTACGGTAGGGACTTCATTAGATAAGAACTAATCGACCATAAGATGGAGCAGGACGTACGGTAGGGACTTCATTAGATAAGAACTAATCGACCGTAAGATGGAGGAGGACGTACGGTAGGGACTAAACTAGATAAGAACTAATCGACCACAAGATGGAGGAGGACGTACGGTAGGGACTTCACAAGATAAGAACTAATCGACCCTATGGGGAGGACGTACGGTAGGGACTTAGCCAGATAAGAACTAATCGACCGTAAGATGGAGGAGGAAGTACGGTAGGGACTTCACCAGATAAGAACCAATCGACCATAAGAGGAGGAGGACGTACGGTAGGGATCCTCGTAATCATACAGGATGTCGGCTAGTGGGTCCAGGAGGAGGCAGGTGAGATTGACATTCCAGTAGGGAGCGAACGCCCACGTCCATGCCTGGTTCAGCGACTGGAAGTGATGCATCAGCGTCTGCACAAACACCCAGCATAAAAGATATTATCTTATTAATTAATTACTAATACATGAATATTAATTATATAATGAAATCAGTTGAGGATAATAGTTTTATTTATTTATTTAATTACCATTTGTATTTTAATTATAGTAATAATAATAATAATGATGATGATGATGATGATGATGATGATGATGATGATGATGATGATGATAATTAAATAAATAAATAAATAATTATCATCATCCAAACGGGACCAGCCAAAAGACGTCGAAATTTTTAAGGCATTCATAATTCGAGTGCAGGAGCACTGAACCCCCAAAAAATGTCTTAAGTTAGAGGTTGTCTTAATTTAGAGCTGTTCTTATCACATCTCAAGGAAACACAGATTTCATCTTATCTTATCTAATCTTATCTGACACACATGCATTGTTTCCCATAAACTGTCCTCCTCAAATCATCTCAGCTGGGTCACTGTCCTTCGATGCATTTAATTACAAGTACAGTTTAATTCATTCTTCAAAAAACTAAAGCCAGCGTTTTGAATTGACGCTTTGGTATGAATATGAATAAAGGCAGAGCAAGGCAGTTTTACCATACTGTGCTTTTTTCCATTAGGAAATCTTGTTTTTAAATATTGACTTGAATATATAAATAAATAACCAAAATCGTTATTTATTGAAAAATTCGTCAAAAACTAACAGTTATAGAGAGATAGTTTGGGGTGTAATTTTAAGGCAGTATTCAGGGTTGTTTCGTAACTAAACACACACACACTCACACATACTCACACACGTGTAAGAGTCTGTCTGAGTGGCCTTCCGTTCTGTACCCATGAATAAATAATCTGTGTGTGTGCGTGTGCACGTGTGTTTTTAACATTTCGCGCTGTGAAGAGTAGGGTGATGCCATGGGGTATGAAATGTAAAACACGTATGGTAACCAGTTTTTAGCAGATGACCTCCACCCCATTCCCTCTCCAATCGGGCACTGTAATTGATATTTCTTTTTGCTCAGAAAAGGAGAAAGATGAGACGCGAGAGATTAGCAGTTAATTAATAACAGTTAATTGCTTATTTATGGAATAAATAAGCTGTTTAAAAACTTAAGTTTCAGCACTTGCTCGTCATACAATCGATGCACGATCTTTGAAAAAAGGGACGCAGAATCACAAACTTTTGAGCCTCCGCCTCCCCCTCCCTCACCTCCACTCACCCCCCCCCCCCCCACCTCCCCCCTCCTCTTGCCTTTGACCTAGGAACGCACTTAGTACACTGCTTATAATATAGATTTCAAGGTCTAATCCCCAGCAGTGCAGTCAGCTTGGGATGACGTTGGCGTCTGACAGTTGATATCTGATAATGACATCGGTTATCAGATAATATCAACCAGACAAACTCGATCCTTCGGTTTCTGGGTTATCGCTTTTGTTGCATATCAAGGTGAGTGAGACAACTCTGTGGGATTGGCCAAGGATGGAAAATTCGATCTTCGTCTAAAATGCACTATGTGAATAAAATCGAACTGAAAATGGAAGTGATTGCGTTTCTTTCACGATCACAGTTTCTGAGCTGTTTCCCAGTTAGCATAATTTTTCGTCCCACGTATAAAGCGCGTTGTTTTTAGGTGGGATTTACGTGGGAATGTGGGACGTTGGCAGGGCCACATAGAAAACATGTGTAATATACGTGGACATTCCCACGGTGTGATTTCCGTGTAAACTCTACATATAATATACATTGGCTTTCCCACGTATAAAATGCACGGGTAGATACACGCGTAAACTGCATGGTTTTTCCCGCGTAATGCCCACCGTGGGCATTCCACTGTATAATATACGTAGAATTGCCCACTTCTAAAATGCATGGGTAATTAACGCATATTATATGTATATTACACTTTTGAATTCCCACGTAAAATTTCATTAGAAGTCATTTGTATATTACACGTATATTTTACGTGGGATTTCCCATATGGGCATTCCCATGTAAAATACACGTATATTATGCGCAGTCTGGCAATGTGGGCTTATTATCGCAGACCGGAAACAGCCGCCATTGAGCGATAATATATTTAAATTTTGCTACATTCTGCATATTTTGGTGGAGGGCTGCCTTTTTTTCTAAGTATAATAGAAAGTTAGACATGGAAATACCAATTTCACTAAAATTTTTATGCTTAAAATTCCTTTAAGGAGTACTTTATAAATGAACTATAGTTATAAAGGTACATGTCTGTGTATTCGATGGAGTTATCGTGTATGTCCAGGGTGGGTCGTCCCTTTAAAATTCCATGCTTAATATGCGTGGGAATTCCCACATATAAAATGCATGGAAATATATGCGTATAAAATGCATGGGTTCACATGTACATAATACACATCGGAAAGAGTCTCAAATTCTCCTAAATCCCACGTAAATAGGTGGGAATTCCCCAACAAAATACACATTATTTATGCGTGGGTACGTGGGAATACCCACATATATTATGCATAGTCCCCATGTGGGACTGCTATCTGGGTTACATAGCAACTGTTTATTTCTTATAATTTTTGTTCTACATTTCTCTCATGTCTTAAAACACTTTTACCATGGAGTGGGGTTGCCTAATGGAGAGGAGAGGAGGGTGAGTGAGCAGCTCCAGGAAAGTTTGTTGGGAACCGTAGGTCACACCCACAGTTTCTACACCTATCCCCCTTCCCCCAGTCCCATTCGCCCCCCCCCCCCCGGGGAGGGGGAGTTCACTTGGTATGATATCCGTCACCACGAATCTGCAGCAGAAAATAAAAAAATAACAATGAAAAGGGGGGACGCGGTCAGTGCGGAGTACCAGTTTTCTTTTTAAAGTTGTTAACTTCTTTCAGTATTCCGCGTTTTCCGCAACAACAGTTTTTTAACTACATTCCGCGTCTGGTTAAAAAGAGCCATTAGTTCAAACTTAGCACTCCATGTGAGACAGCCACCCCG